>JALBCR010004570.1:0-276773 GCA_030710515.1 Abscondita cerata | reverse complement strand
TCGATGTACTTCGTTCAGTTACGTATTGCTTGTTATTAGTTCGATCAGAAAAAAATTAAATAATATCCTGCAAGGCGCATCCATACAACTTAGAAATTAAAACAGACTGCTAGTAGGCCATGCGATCTTTTTCCTTTTTTAAGTCTTCAAATGTCAAATAAGTTATTTTTGCAATATCATTTCTAAAAGTTAATCCATAGAAGAGAGAAAACAACAAAGGAAAAAATACTTGCAATAAAATTTTGAACAATATTATTCATACAAATTATTAATTGTATAGAACTGCAAGTTTTTTAAATTTTTTTAATGAGTTATGATTTACAAGTTTTATTTGGTTAATAGTTAATAGTCATTCCGAACTATAGTCTGCTTGGTATTTATTATGTACTGTTGAATTTTGAATCAATGACAAAAATAACTTCGAGATCATCACTAATACAACGCCAATTTTCAGAAAATGTGAAAATTCTTTATTAAAATTTGCTTAGGAACTTATTGTTTAAGATTCTGAAATTCTGATCTTTCTTAGCGCAGTTCTTCATCAGGCTTAAATCTAATGATGGGAACACAATTTTATAGGCTTTAATGGTAAATTATTGATTACTTTCTTTTTTGCAGTAGTAAATCGTGTAACAGTATGCAAATTTATAGCTCTACTGTCCTATTCTTAAATTTTAATAAATTATAAACTTCATGACCAACAAAAGTGGAAGGGTGTACGTTAATGTGTAAGTTCAGTGTTAAAACCTTTCGTTTGGTTTATGTTTTGAAACAGTTAAGTTGTCAAAGGCAAAAGCACTTCTTATTATAAAACATTCTACTACAGGGCTTCTTTGATTTAGACTTCGAAATACGTTCTTCGTCTCAGTCCAAATTCGAATGGATTTATTAGAATTGTACGAATTCTCTTGAGATGGAAAACATTCCACAACCTGACTTGACATTTAATAAGGATATTTTCTCCACTACTAGCTGTGAAGTGGACAATTATTGCGTCTCCTAGCCAACTGAGAAGTTGAATTTCTCTATTAGTGGTTAATAATTTTTTCTATTGTTGACCTAGGTTAATAATGGACAAATTCAAATTTTTTGAGAATCTAAGAATAGTTGTTTAACAAAAACGAGTGAAACATAATTTTGTATATCCAGGAGATTATCTTTAACGTATTTGCTGCTTAAAATTACCTAACACGATAAAATTATTTGAATAAAAAATGCCATTAGTTTAAAATTCGCGCCCCCATCCCATAACCGCAAATACATAACCTGAATTTATTTATTTATTAAATATGATGGTAGAATCAGTTTTTTCAGGTTTCCCAAAGGAGATTTAACCAAGCGAGTTAAGTTACATGAAGAATTTTAAGTAAATTTCAAACATTTTGTTGTAGGTGTTTTGAATGGTTAACAGAATCTGGAAGGTCCGATCTGTTGCATAAAAATGTCGACTCTAAAAACTTAACGAGTATGTGGTCAATTTCTGAAATCCAATATTCAAATGATGCAAGGTATATTGGCGAAGCAATAAATGCCCGTTAACATCTCTAGCTATACCAAAACTACTCAAGCTTGCAGCTCAAATACTCTTAGGTAAAGAAAATTACGGAGGAACATTCTTAAATTGCAACGTGAAAAGAAAGCACTTCAATTGAAGTTAACATCTCCCAACGATTACTTCCGAAAGCAGAGCACAAATTGTGACAGCCAAAGTGGACTTAAAAATAAACCACTAAGAAGCAGAAGATATATAGAGAATACAAACAATTTTCACTAAAATTATATTTTACGAGCCCCAAAATGTTAATTTTAAAGTAGGTTTTAAATTTTTTGCCAGCTCAAACTGCTACGTGATCATGGTTAGAGTTATATATAAAAATTTAAACAACCCTTGTGCTACATCTTTACAAATACGATATGTAAAGGTGACAAATTGAAGTCGATAGTATTAGACTGCATAGAAAAGCTACAACTACAATGCGGTGCCAATGTTAGGGCAGTAGTAAAATTTTCGAAACCTAATTAAAAGAATAGATGTATCACCGGAAAAACCATACCTTCTCGTAAACGATAAGAAAATCTATTATTTCTTCGATGTCCCCTATTTATTGAAGTCGGTGCAAAATAACTTGATTAAATACGATATAATCTTTAATAACAAAAAGCATCTTGGAAAGACATTAAAAATTTCTACATGTCAGACAAATCTAAACCGCTGCGATTGGCTCTAAATCAACTAATTTACATATTACTACGAATAATTTTCAGAAAATGAAGGTGAAATATGCCACACAAGTGTTTAGTGAATCAGTTGCAGTTGGTTTATCAACGTATGTAGCTTTTAATGCTTTTTGATTTATTTGCATTCCTGTGCTACTTGATTTTTACAAGAAAAATGTTTAAAAATAGTATATACACCATGGTTGTGAAGTCCATTATTGCCTACGCACCTTATTAAACTGGTTGCTAGGCAATGACAGATCTTCACAACCTTGGTTCTATAATATACTATTATTTATACGATATAATATTATTAACTCACCAAATATCGCCAATACGTTTATATATTAAATTCGAAATATGGAAAAAAAGAAAGTAATTTAAAAGCTGTGATACATTAAATCAGAAGCACCTAATAATAGTACAACAGGTATTTATGATACAAGCTTAACATACGGACCGCAGGTGTAGTTCGTTTAAATTTCAATTAAATGTGTTCTTTTTTTAATACTGCTTGTTGGTTGGTTTCCAGGTATCATAGTCAACAAAATTTGTTTAACAATGAAAGTAGTATTTAATTTACACACTATATAATACAAAACTAAGAAAAATGCCAACGGCATGTGTGTGTGCAAAGCGCTATCTAAGCGATAGCTTTAATGCTTGTAACACACGTTGCCGATAAAACCAAGATAACTTGTACAGAAGTACACGCAACAAAAGAACACCTGATGCAGCATTTCGCTCTTATTGTGAGCTCATCGGAGGGTGTATACTTAAGTGCGGTATACGACTGTACAAGACGGCGGTTGATCTTTTAAGCTCTCGTGGGGCAATGAACATAAGTAAAATGTGTGTCTTGCGACACCTCGTGTATACATTGACACGTATGAATAGTATAAACTAAGAAAAATGCCAACAGTTAACTGTAACGGCATGTGTGTGTTAAGTGCAGTAGCTGCTGTGAATAGTATAAACTAAGAAAAATGCCAACAGTTAACTTTTCTTAGTTTATACTATTCACACACGTGTCAATGTTTACACGAGATGTCGCAAGACACACCTTTAACTATATAATACCTATTTTGAGATATTGTTTATCAAAATTTTTAAATGTATTACTTAACTTTTAAATACTACAACAACAGTAAACACAACGAATGAACAAAACCTGAAGAGATCAAAATCATAATATGTAAAATATTGAACTTTCTAGTTTTTTAAATGATAAAGACCTTCTCATTCATTTATCATTTATCATTTATGTTGCTTTACTTAATGGTTCGATGAAAATAAATGAAAGAAAAAGAACTCCATCTTGCTAAAGGACGTGTTTCCTACGTTCATTTTGTTGACTTTTTCAACAAACTAATTAATAACGCACGATAATTAATTTTTTAAATTTATTTCAAAGCTATAATTAATTGTGAAAAAATAGAAAAAACAAACATGTGAGTAAATTAATCAAACTACGGACATGCATCGAAATTTACCTTATCCTTTTCAGATGCCTATCTACTTTATTTTTATGATAAAACTCAACACTTGAAGTTTTTGCACTAATTTAAAAATACTATAAGTAATTTTATAATCAATGATACTATCTATATTTCACCTTCGTATTGCAAAATAAAAAATCTCAAGCTGGAATTTTGGAATATAACTACGAAAGTGTACTCAAGATATAGCAGTATATCTATCTATAGAGCGTAGGCTCTAGACAAAGAACCAACTTCAAGATTTAGAAGACAATTTGCAATTAGTTTTTAATAACGAGATTAAAGTCGTATTAACAATGAGAAATGCGTTGTGGTGCGAGATCGACACATTTTAATAATTAACGCTGTTAAGATACAATTAAACCAACAATTGCTGTCGATAAGAATAGAACATTTTATTCTTAGTAAGGTGAATATTAATTTATTATAACTATATATTTTGCGACATCTAGTGTCGACTCGTGTTAGTGATCACGTGCGCAAATGGTTCGCATTAAGCAACTTTGTCGACAAGTATGTAAAAGCAGTTTTCGAGATTTCTATTTTTGCTAACACTTATGTTGGCTATAATTATCGAAGAATTAATTTATTATTTTATCAGTTTTACACAAATACACCAAAACACACCCACTTTCTAAACACACATATCTATTATTGCAACCATTTCGTTTTGTTGCCAAATTTATCATTTTAAATTACATTGTAAGTTTAGTTGGCTATAATAATTAAAGAATCGACTTATGTAATGCTAACACATCTGTCGACAAAGTTGCCTTTATGCAAATGGATTTTCGTACGTGTGACGTTAACACGATTCGACACTAGATGTAAGCAACACTTATTGTTTAAAATAAATAATCCCTCTTAATACGGATAACACGTCGGAAGCAAATTTTTGTGCATTTACTTTTTTCGTAATTTTTTATTATGAGTGGGAGGAAAGTTCGAAGGGAAGAAAGTAGTGGGGACAAAAGGAGCGGAGAGGAAAGTAATTCGGCGAGGAAAGTTCGCTGGGAGGAATGTACGCGGGGAATAAAGTGAGGATACCAAAATTATTGAACAACCTAGATATTTGCGTTTTATTATCGCCTTTAGCTAAATAATCTAATCCGGGGCACAATCACGCAATTAAAAAGTATTGAAAACGTTGATCTAAATGATAAAAATAAAAATAAATAAAATAAGAATTTCTAACTGACAGAATAGTAACAACTAATAGAACGTTAATAGTTATTTAACAAACGAGTATATATTAGACTGTAGATTAATGTCAATTTGTTATTATTAAAATTTGCTCTGTTACAAATTGTGACAGATTTTTTATTTACATTTTCATGTTGTGGTTGATTGACAGATAAAATGGCAACTTGATATACTGCATATGTATACTTAGTTGCCTATACTAAAATCGTCTATTAATAGAAAATTGTTCATTAGTACTTATCATTATAATCAATTTTGTTTACATTAATGTTAGTCATAAATGCACGGACGACATTAAAATGTAAATATGGTGGTTAATATACAGGGTGTTCGGTAGAAGGGTGAATACAGGAAAATGACAGGTAGGTGGTGTCTTTTTCTATGTGCTCAGCCCATAAAATTTGACCTAGGCCCTACTTTGGGTTTTACCCGATTTTTAAAAAAAAAGCCGACTTTCGCCACTTTCACACCTTTAAACTTCCATAAGTTTCCTTTTTATTGACAAGTCGGGCAACAATTATTTTTTTCTGATCTTGATACATAGTAGGTCTTTAAGTAATCAATATTTTTTAAAAGAATGCCGGTTAACAAAATTAGGAGCTTCTAAACTACAAAAGAGGAGAAAATTATTTGAAGACGAACTTTGCATTGCAATGAAAAATAACTAGAAGAGATTGATGGTTTCAGATTTTATGTAAACATCTCTACTGTATGCCCTTTCTAACGGTATGCGACTTTGTTTTTTTAAATAACTGGAGTTATTCGTAATTTTTTTCAAATCCGACGATTTTGACGAAACTCTACTTTTGGAGAAAATTAATTGTTTGACAAAAATTAAACAAAAGTAGGACCTACTATGTATCAAGATCAGAAAAAAAAATAATTGTTGCCAGACTTGTCAATAAAAAGGAAACTTATGGAAGTTTAAAGGCGAAAGTCGGCTTTTTTTTAAAAAACTCGGGTAAAACCTAAAGTAGGGCCTAGGTCAAATTTTATGGGTTGAGCACATAGGAGAAGACCCCACCTACCTGTCATTTTTTTTGTGTTCACCCTTCTACCGAACACCTGTATAATTCTGACATTTCTAAAAAATCGATAAACTTTAACTAATATTTTTGATAAAAATATGAGACTTAATTTTTTTAGTGATACTTTATCGATTACTAAAATTGTTATTCAAAAATGGTTTTACTGTTATAATTTTATGCTGTCAAAGCGTTGGATATCCTAAATGAAGGCGCGAAATTCAGAATGAAAAAAAAATTCGTTAAAATAAAGATTGTAAAATCACTTAAAAGCATTAATTTTTATTTTTAATGAAATAAGGTAAATTGATTTTTTTCAAGGATTGTTTAGTTAAAAGTGATTGAGTCGAAATAATAAAATATTTAAATAATAGTATTAATTTCAATCATTAATGTATTCGATTGTTTTTAATATTTAAGATACTGATATTGAGTTTTCAATTATACAATGTTTTAAAATGCTCAACCCTATCTTTCCAAACAATTGAAGATGTATACTAACCCTATTGAAATTAAAGCTTACGTTTGTGTTATGTGTTATAGTGTGTGATAATATGTTATAGAATGAAATGATGTAGGAAGTAATCATATTAAAACATATAAATAAAACTAGTATACCGGGTGTAACAAGATCATGTTTTTTTTTCACTTCCGGTTACGCCGTAAGTGACACCAAGTTTTAATTTTTAAATGAAACATCCTGTATATTATTGCATTTTTAAAATTTGCATAATTTTTTGAATCAATGATACCACATAAGTGACATTTCAAACGTCAAAATTTTTCTAATTTAATTTTTGTTATCTATTTAAGTATGTTATGACTGTTACTATTTATTCTAATCGACCCATCCTATGCTAGAAAAATTGAAATCCCGTCAAACATACTGAATTATGTGATTTATAAGCAAATGAAGCTCATCAAAATTCTTTTTGGGGTACCATTTATTAGTACTATTAATAAAAATTTTTTTTATACCTTGTTTTAAAATGTGCGATAAATACGATCAAAATTACAGCTAAAAGAAATTATGAAAATACAATTGTGTTCTAATTAAATGTTAAGAAGCTACTAAGGTGGCTTTGGAATACAAAAAATGATCATTACCCTATCTACAACAATTGTTCAAAATGCTATCCTTTAACGTCAATGCACTCTTAGCTGTTTCTCGTAGAACGTTTGCCAATTGTTAGGGTGTTATGCTATTAATTGCGGGTCTTACTCGTAGCACCAGAAAAAATTTTTGACTTTTGATATGTTGCTTATGTGGTTTTATTGGATTCAGAAAATTATACAGATTTTTAAAATCCAATAATATGCGGGGTGTTCCATTTAAAAATAAAAAGTTGGTGTCACTTACGGCGTAACCGGAAGTGAAAAAAACCATGATCTTGTTACACCTTGTATATTAGTTTTATTTATATGCTCTGATCTGATTACTTCACAGAGGGTAATTAAACTGCTTTCTTCTAAAACCAACATGTTGTAAACGTTCTTTTTCTTATATTTGTTTCACTTATAATGGTTGTGGAATAGGAATAAAATTTCGTAAGATATTTTCAAATCACAATGCGAAATTTGTCATGAAAATTGGTATAGATAGTAATGGCAATCTTACTTTGGTTGCACGTCATTAAAACTAGTGACGTATTTGGCAAAAACGTTTTCGGAGTTGCGCACAACTGATTATGCTTGTCTAAGTAAATTTTATAGATTATAATTAAAAAAAAACACTTTTAAAAAAAAAGATCTTAAGCAGTGGCGTAAATAACGGAGTAGCTGTGAGGTTGTTATTTAAAAAAATGTAAATCTTAGAAATTTTAATCACCCTGTACTTCTTTCAATTCTTTCGTTAGTACAATATTATTCGAGATAAACCGCTTTCTTTAATGTCTCTTTTTCTTACCAAAAATTATAATGGCGAAGTTGTCATTGAAAAAAGTGTAAATCTCAAAATTTTATTTTATAAATTTATTTAATAATAAATAAAAAATAACTTAAAAATTAATATAACATTTACATCTTACAAGAGATGTTCAAAATGTTGCTCTTGTGACTCCACACATGCCATGGTTTTGAACTTTTGAACTTTTTTATTAACATTTATGTTATAAAATTGAAATAAAATACAACTACGGTCATAAAAACAATTGCAGTTGTTTAATTCAGAAAGCTTCTTATTATTTATTTAAAATTTGTATTTTGCTTTTAAATCAAACAAAAAACAGCCATTAAAGGAAAACGATTTTTCTCGAAAAATATTACATTAACGAAAAATTGAAAGAACACTTTCTTGTCCGTAATAAAGTGCTTATTCCAAAATTCGTACAGGGTGATCGAAATTTCTAAGATTTAAATATTTTTTTAATAATATCCTCACAGTTAACCCGGTATCTAAGCTACTGCTTAATATATTTTTAAAAACTTTAATAAATTGTGTATCATATTAATGTATTTTGTCATATACATTTTCAGATTTTTTCTTTAACTCATTTCTGAAATAATAAGAAAATACCAATTTTAAATTGAAACTTTACAAGGGCGTACTTTCTTAAGTTAGCCCAACTAAACAAAAGTTTATAAGAAAAATGTTCATAACTTTTATGCTTAGTAGCGTAGTATAGTTTGACCTACATTTTTGGACCTTCCTGTATATGGATTAGTTACGCTGTAACTTTTTGGTGCCATTGGTGTCATTTGTTGCGTTAAACGAGTTGAAATTTATGTTTAAACCAGACATTTAATTTTGGTTTACTTGGTATATAGATGTTATTTCATTTTATCTAAGGAGATTCCCCGAATACGTATAAATTTGCAGCGCAAAGCATTCATTCGCTTGTCTTACTAAAATAATGTTCGTGAAGTGTTAAACTTTTAGATGTGTCTAATTAATATCTTTACCTAGAACCCCCAAAAGTATTTTTGGTAAGCATATATATTCATAATGCTATTTCTTAAGTAATGGTTTTTATCACAATTTACGGTGTTCTTCTACATTGCCTTCTTATTTTCTTGTGTGGTTTTTATCTTTATGTTTTTGAGAACCAAATTGTTTAAAAGTTAATCTCTAATCGCTTATCTACTTGGTTAATTGAAATTACTGCGGATTTGAGGTACCAATTTGTGAACTTAACATTACACAAGATTTTACTAACCACACCTTATATCAACTAAAGCAAGATTTCTGACAACGTATGGATAACAAAAATTTGCATCTTCTATGTATCTATTTTTCGACTATTTTTCGACCGAGTGATTACCGGTATAAGTAATCCCCTCTTGTCAGCCAACAGCTTCGGGTGGATGGTCTGACAAGAGTAAGGACACCCTATTGTCCTGGGGTTGAGATATCGGCCCCAAAGGCGGATGAATTACAATCAAGTAACCAACGGCATAAGGATGAGGAAGAATTTTGAACAAACCACCTCATTAGAGATCCAGAATGGATAAGTCCTAGTAGAATCATCATGGCAAGGCTCATAACAAAACAAGTCCGGAATAGTTCCTCGATCGGATCTCCGGGGGGAAATGTTTTGAGCAGTGTAATGAAAGTGAACAGAGAAATAAGGATCGGTACTTGGAACGTTAAAACGATGGCACAAGCTGGAAATATCAACAACGCAACAAAGGAAATGAGAAGAATGAAAGTTAACATCATGGGAATCAGTGAGATGAGGTGGCCGGGAGTAGGTTCGATAGATGTGGACGAACACAGAGCGTATTATGCAGGAACACAAGACGGCAAGTTTCTGAATGGTGTAGGCATTATTGTCACAAAGAGATAGCGCGGAGTGTCATAAACTTTGTCCCATTCTCAGAAAGAGTCCTTCTAATACAGATTAGCGCCCGACCAGTAAATCTAAACATCATCCAGATTTATGCCCCTACTGCAGATAAGGATGAAAGGAAGTTAAAGAATTATTCAGGAATGTCGCCCAAATACTTGAAAAAGCTACCCAAACAAAGAAGTTAACATCATCATGGAGGACTTTAATGCAAAGTTGGGAGCTGGAGAAAAACCGAGCTCATCAGGTCTTTCGGTTTGGGAGAGAGGAATGAGAGAGAAGATATGCTCGAGAAATTTACAGACGAACACGGCCTTGTAGTCCTCAACACACAGTTCAAACAACCACCGCGGCGATTATACACATGGAGATCGCCCCTCGATAAACCTGGGAGAATAACCAGAAATCAAATAGACTACGTACTAATCAACAAGCGGTACAGAAACAGCTGCTTAAGTATGAGAACCTTCCGGGAGCAGATATGCGAACCGACCACGTGCCAGTCATCGGAAAATTCAAAGTGGTTATGAAGAAGATAAAGAAAACTGTTCCATTAAAAGTTAACCTAAGACAGCTGAAAAACGAGAAGATCAAAGAATGTATAAAGAAAGAGCTGAATGCAGCAATGGCAGGAACAACAGAAGATAGCTCAGTAGAAGAACACTTGAATCACCTGAAAAGTAAAGTGGAACACATTAAGCAAACTATTCTGAAGGAAGACGGACAAAGAGTAAAGAAGAAAACCTGGATGACAGATTACATATTAAACCTAATGGAAGAGAGAAGATTGAACAAGAATAACACCATAGAATACAAAAGGATAAACAACATCATAAGGAACGAAATACGATTGGCTAAAGAAAGGAACAGAGGGAGAACTGTGAGGAGATAGAGGCACTGCAGTTAAAATATGACTACTTAAACGTCCACCGGAAGGTGAAGGAAGTCACTGGACAAAGAAGGAATACAAACTTCGGGAAGCTAGTTGACGCTAACAGGGAACATCATTGTAGACATGGAAGAGAAGAAGAAGACGTGGACTAGGTACATAGAACACCTCTTTGAAGATAATAGAGAGAACCCCCAGATCCCGGGTAACACAGAGAGGGGCCAGAAATAATGGAAGCAGAAGTAAGGGCAGCTATAGAGCAGAGCAAAGAAGGAAAAGCAGCAGGACCTGACAACATCCAGACAGAGTTTCTGAAACTTCTAGACGAAAATGGATTGAGGAAGATCACCAAACTTTTCAACAACATCTACAAATCAGGTAAAATACCACAAGAATGGCTAGTCTCAGAATTCATTGCACTGCCAAAGAAACAAGGCGCAAAACGATGTGAAGAGTATCGAACGATAAGTCTGATGAGCCACCTGCTGAAAACCTTTCTCAAAGTCATCCATAAAAGAATATATAACCGATGCGAGAACCTAATCTCCCGAAACCAGTTTGGGTTCGTCAATGCGATGGGAACCAGAGAAGCACTCTTTGCTGTCCAAGTCCTTGTCCAGAGATGCAGAGACGTTAACCGTGACGTTTACTGTTGTTTAATTGACTACGCCAAAGCATTTGACCGGGTTCAACATGGCAAAATGATGGAAATACTAAAGAAGACAGGGGTCGATACCAATGACCTGAATGTCATAAGTAGCTTGTACTGGGGCCAGTCGGCAACAATGAGAGTCGACGGAGAAACAACTGAGGCCGTCAAAATAATGCGAGGAGTGAGGCAGGGCTGTGTACTCTCACCCCTGCTATTCAACATCTACTCGAACAGATTTTTAAAGAAGCGCTCGATGACGAGGAGGAAGAAGGCATCTCAATAAATGGGAAGAAATTGAGTAATATAAGATACGCGGACGACACCATCGTGTTCGCAGATAGCCCACAAGCACTGCAACAACTTATCAACAAAATAGCAAAAGTTAGTAAGAAATATGGTTTGGACATAAACATACAAAAGACCAAAATTATGGTCATTAGCAAAAACAAGATCGACAACATCCAGCTATCCATCAACAACCAGCCAATAGAGAGAGTACCACACACCACGTACCTGGGAACACGTATAAATGAGAACTGGGACACAACTCAAGAAATCAAATCACGAATCGCCAAAGCCACAGCCGCCTTCAACAAAATGAGCAAACTCTTCAGAAGCCATGATCTTACACTGGAAACAAAAATGAGACTTCTCAGATGTTACATCTTTTCTATCCTCTTGTACGGGACAGAATCTTGGACACTCAATGAAACCACATCCAAGAAAGTAGAAGCCTTCGAAATGCGACTCTATCAAAGGATGCTGAGGATATCATGGACCGAACATATCACTAATGAAGAAGTACTAAGAAGGATGAATAAACAAAAAGAAATTATGAACACCATCAAGATCCGAAAACTGCAGTATCTGGGCCACATCATGAGAAACGACTCCAAGTACTCTTTACTCCAGACAATCATCCAGGGAAAATCGATGGAAGAAGAGGTCCAGGAAGGAGAAGAATATCTTGGTTGCATAACCTTAGGAAGTGGACCGGGAAAACATCAGCCGAACTCTTCTGCATTGCCGTAAACAAAGTTAGGCTTGCCATGCTGGTTGCCAACATCCGTAACGGATAGGAACCACAAGAAGAAGAAGAAGATATCTATTTTGTTTATGTTATGCACTTTGTTTAAAACATCGGTGACTATTTCCTGTTTATAAATAAAAATAACAAGTTTACTTATATTTTAAATATATCTTATTTAAATAGTAAACGTAACTGCATTTTTTTTTTACATTAATCAAAATATTTGATTTAAATTTGGATCCAAATCAAATCACTAACGGCCAGTGTTTCGGTTCCTGGTTAAGGTTAATTTTTGGTTAATTTCAAAGAAGACAACTGTGACAAAATTATTACAATGACAGTTGGAAGGGATTCAACGCTTCACCTCATAAATGTCCCTACGAAAAAAACCAGAAGCTACTGGAGCGTTATTTAAGAGCAGTCGTACGGTAAAATAAATGTACATGTTGTTGTCACAATGCAACATATTGCTTATATTAAATAAGACTGTACAAAAATATTAACAATTTTTTCTAATAATATTTTTTCGATATCTTTAACACGAAGCAAAACATTGAGGAAGTTTATATTTCAGTTAAGAATTTAAAAAAAAAATGTAACCCTGCATAACCTTTCAACCTATAACTAAAATGTGAAGGGTATAATTATTATTATTATTATTATTATTATTATTATTATTATTATTATTATTAGGAATGGAATGAGGTGTCATGGAAAGAACCTCTTGCACTGCCACAAGATTAGATCTTTTGTGTCCCCCTCCAGTTGGACTTAGGAAAGATCTATGCCTTTGACAAATTCGATCAGATTCTTAGTCGTCAGTTTTAGTAGATCTTCTTCTAAAATGAAGATGAGTTCTAAGTGTTTGTTTCCCTTTAGGCACAGGGCCGAGCACCTTATAATGATGTAGTCCATGCGCTCCACCTCTTCATCACAGTACCTGCATGTATCATCATCCACCAGTCCTTTCTTTTTCAAGTGATACCTGCAATGGATGCGTCCTGTTAGTATACTACAGAGTAGATTTAACTCTCTTCTGGGTAAGTTTAACACTTCCTTCCCCCTCTTTTGATTAGGGCTAAGAAATTTCTTAGAATGTTTGAGACCTGGCAAATTACTCCTGGTTCTGTTGAATTGTTTGTTGGCCTAGTTGGTAATAACCCCTGATAATCCCTCTGGCTAAAGCCATACATAGGAGATGGTTTTGCTTCCCCTAGCTTTGCTTGCTGACCTGTTTCTTCATTGCCTCCTATTTTCTCATGTCCTGGCACCAGACAAATTCAACTTTGTTCTTGTCCGTCAGTTGATTTAGGGCCTGATGGCACTCGTGTAGCATGTGTGATCTTAATCTATTACTTTGTAGTGCTTGTAATGCCGCTTGACTGTCCGACATGATGCTTATATGCTGTTTGCATCGGTTTTTAGTGAGGAAATGTTCTGCCACTATGTGGATGGCGTGTACTTCTGCTTGAAAAATGATGGCGTTAGCACTGAGGGTGACTTTTAAATCTCGGTCCTACCACTTCTGCCCCCACACCATTGCCCATTTTGGATCCGTCCGTGAACCATTTTTGGGAAGATCCCGGCAAGCAGTCCGTGTCTCCAGTCCAGTCTTGCCTTGTGTGGAGAGTAGGGTGCCTTCATCAAGAAAAAATTGAAGAACCTAGAACATACATTGATACGTGGTGGTAAGCCCAGGGAAACTATGTGTGTCATTTGATTAGCATCACTAATCATAAATTTTTCCAAAATGGTTTTATTGTTTAGTTATTTTTTACAGCTGCACCAACATACAGGGTTATTCACGGTATACGACACGGAATATTACAGCCAAACTATTTAATAAAATTGGGAAAATATATCTGGGATTGATAGAGACCTATAAGAGGAATATTTTAAAATTACTTTTGAAATATACAGGTGTCCCAAAATACACAGAACGTATCAAAGTTGTGTTTTTTCTTATAGAATGCCCTGTATATGAATACATTTTCAGTTTCTACGTTCAAAATAAGAATAGATTTTATAGAGGTTAAGTTTTTGAGATACTTTGTATTTTATGAAAACGTCGTCACAATTTTACGGATTCATATCTCAGCAACTAATACCTTTTTCAAAACCAAATTTGCACTGAAGTCTATGAGTTGATGAGATTTTATGTAGAACTTGTGAAAATCTACTATCATATACAGGATATGTACAAAATAAGATTAATTAATGACATGTTTGGACCGCAATAACTTGCTTATTTTAAATTGAACACCCTGTATTTTATATCAACAACAAATGTAAAATGTAATTACCTAACAAATAATACTATAGTATTCTACAGCTAAATGTTCAGGTTGTCATGAAAAATGCAAATTTCATAATGAAGACTGAGTTGTAACAATTTTAATATTTATGAAGTAAGCTATACAACTTTGACAGGTGAATATTATGTATTTGTAAGAAGGAGAAGATTTGCATTGTGTACATTTCATCAACTGTATTAAATTTTGAGAGAATGTTTGTCTCGAAATTAAACAGGTACTTCAGACGTCGTAGAGACTTGAGTCGGCATGCCGATAGGTCTTGCCTTCAAACCAACAGGAAAAAAACCGGAAATTTTCACACAGGGGCGGGGCCAAGGGGTCTTTGTCCGCCATAGGTTTAACATTATTCAGAGAACAATGGGATCAACCTACATGCACGCGAGTCTAACATTATTAAATTCATGCATTAAAATTTGCCCGTCAATTAACGGGCTTCTTACAAATACATAATATTCACCTGTCAAAGTTGTATAGCTTACTTGATAAATACTAAAATTGTTACAAATCAGTCTTCATTATGAAAATTTGCATTTTCGTGACAACCTGAACGTTTAGCTATAGGACACTATAGTATTGTTTGATAGGTAATTACATTTTACATTTGCTGTTGGTATAAAATACAGAGTGTTCCATTTATATTAAGCAAGTTATTGGGGTTCAAAACATGTCATTATTTAATCTTATTTTGTACACATCATGTATATGATAATGGATGTTTCACAAGTTCTACATAAAATCTGATTAATTGATAGACTTCAGTGCGAATTTAGTTTAGAGAAAGAGAATAGTTGCTGAGATATGAATTGGGAAAATTGTAACGACTTTTTCATAAAATACAAAATATCTCAAAAACATTTAGGTTTAAGTAAGGTAAACCTCTATAAAATCCTTTTTTATTTTGTTTGTAGAAACTGAAAATGTAATAATATACAGGACATTCCATAAGAAAAAACACAACTTTGATACGTTCTGTGTATTTTGGAACACCTGTATATTTCAAAAATAATTTTAAAATATTCCTCCAATAGGTCTCTATCTATCCCAAATATGTTTTTCTAATTTCATTAAATAGTTTGGGTGTAATATTCCGTGTCGTATACCATGAATAACCCTGTATAGTAAGGAAATGGTGTACATTTTGTATTGTTACTATTATTATAATTATTACTAAAAATTATATCAAAAAATTTCAGTGTCGTATTGGAAATGATAAGCACCAATCATTATTGCAAAAAAATTAAAGGGTACCTATTTCTAAATAAGATACGCTTCTACTACAAATACTCAAATATGTGGTTTAACAAGTACTCAAATTACAAGTATAAACCGACGTATTAATTAATTAGGCTTAAGGCATTTCACTTTCCTCGACTGCTTACAACGCAAATCTATTCGAAGAAACAGGAAAATAGACCATAATTAAAAGTAAGATGAATAGTTTACCAAAAACGGCAATGTTACTAATTGAAGAGAAAGTGTCTTCAAAATACTTTAATATTGGTACATAATAAGAACCCATTTATATGTAATATGAGTTCAATTAATTTTATTCTGAATAGTTTTGGAGCACAATATCGAATAATTATTTTAATAACTAATTTCATTATTGTAAACATCAACGTTTGTTCTGCGGAACAATGTTTATATACAATGTTTAACTGGTAGTTTTCGCTTCCGCGAGCAAAACAAAACTATTAAGTTATTTATTCAAACCTAAAGCAATATTTATCTTTTGTAAAGAAGTTTCTTTTAAAAAAATTAATTGTGGTATTGTTATTTAAATTATCTGTTCATGTGCTTACACTGTTTAAAAAATTTGATTGCACCCAATCTAAAGCGAAATGACATTTTTAAGATTAATGATTA
This sequence comes from Abscondita cerata, assembly GCA_030710515.1. Classification (NCBI taxonomy): domain Eukaryota; kingdom Metazoa; phylum Arthropoda; class Insecta; order Coleoptera; family Lampyridae; genus Abscondita; species Abscondita cerata. The sequence continues at coordinate 260,292 of JALBCR010004570.1, read as the reverse complement.
GATACATATTTGCTCAACATAAGTTTATGATTAATGATCTATAAAACCAAATATAATGTTAGTAATTAGTAAAGTTATTTTTTTATATAAAGTGAAAATTTTTAATTGGATAAGTTATATAAATCAAATTAGTAGATGATGGCATAACTAGTTGTTCTTTTAAAAAGTTTGATTTTTTTTTGAAAAACTTGATTCAAATATGAGCTAAATAAAATACAATATCGGATTAGCGCTTGTATTCAAGCAACGGTTGAAGAGCAACTAAACTCCTCCAATGATAACCATAACCTATTATACTGTACGTTAAAACATAGGTTTAATTTAAGTTGTGCTTTAATAAAAGCTTTTCATAATTTCTATATATAACTATATCTGAAATGTAAACTAAAACAATTCTGCTTTTGTTAAAATAGAAACACGTCAAAATCATGTAGAATGGTTTGTGATACACACCATTTTCACATCCTGACTTTTCCACAATATTTGTTATTAAATTTTTTCACTTGAACCTAGATCCGTATATTTTTAGAATACATTTATTATATTTGAAGGGATGACTAAATTTCAAACTCGGTGGGGTAGATTCTGGGTAATGTGATTCAAAACTGTAAAGCAACAAACTTCAGACAAACTTATCCTGTCCTTTTTTAAATAAATTCAATTTGCCCAATGCAATCATTCACAACAACTAATTGAGGAAATGCCACAAGCAGCACACATCCAAATTTTGTCCTCCACAGATTGAACAGAGAAAGACTGAGCGAAAAATGTATTTATTGATATCAAATCAACCAACATCTTACTAAACAAAAACCTTTCTTACATTAAATTCTAGTAAACATCCCTTAAAACTTTCAACTATAAAAAAAACATCAACATATTACACAAAACTTGAATAAAACCTTACAAATAGTAAGCAAAAACAACTATAAACACAAACACAATTCTAAGAAGAGAATTTCGTTGGTGTTATAGATTCCATGAAATGAAATGCGATAATATAGTCTATTCCAAGCTATTTGTCCGGTAAAGGATTAACCCCTCTTTACACTTGGGCGCACACCGCGGTTGAAACTATTGTGAAATGTACAGCCTTCAATTCATTAGCTTTAGGGGAGACAAGATTTGTTATATTGTAGTATTAAATGGATTAAGGAAGGATAGAAACCACGGTGTGTGCCCAAAAGTAAAGAGGGTTAATCTACCAGACAAATAACTTAAAATAGGCTCTATAACAGCGTTCTTAAAAATGAAATAAACAAAAACTTTGAAACATAGATTTTATCAACTAAAAGAAAAACAAAAAACTTGTGGGGATGAAGAAAACTAATAAGCAAACATTTTGGCAAGGATGGAATTGAAATACTTCTTACAGTGTCAAAGCAAGTCTTTAGAGGCAATATCAGACCTACTAAGGAAAATCAAACGCTATTTATTATACATGGCAGCTTCTAAACTAATACAGTAAAGGAGGAAGAACCAATTGATAAAATTTTATAAAAACCATCTAAGCTTCTATTGTTTCTTATTGGACTTTTTACATACTTACATACATACATACTTACAAAAAGTAATTATGGATGTGAGACAGCAGAGAAGAGATAGAAACGGTGTAACAGAAAATGTACTAAACAATATCTGAAACTACGACAACAAGTTTGACTAAGTACCTTAAAAACGATCAACAATCATTACGTTCATCTGGAGTCAATATTTTGAAAAGAAATATTAACAAGTCTATTTTCTAATACACTATTTTTTAAATTAAAATTTTAATTTCTCCAATCAATGTACTACTTACAGATAAATATCCTGTCAAGGTAATTATAAATCAATACCATAAATGAAGAAGTTAAAGAACTACGCACACTTCTTATGCATTTCGGAAGACCATTCAAATGTTGATTGTTTGATATCAATCGATGCGTCTTCAATTAACGAATATTTCATAGTATTGCGTCAAACCCTAAGTCTGTAAATAAATTAGCTATGAACATTTAAACATTAGGAAATTCAAACGGGTTAACTATGAGTAAGAGAGAGATGATCGAATGCGATAGAAGGTTCGGTGAGCAGTCCATAAATCATGGAATTGGGTGTTAAAGTGAGTTTTAACAATAAGATAGTAAAAAGGGATTAAACCGTTGGGTGTAGTTCTTCTAAGAATTCATAGGAGAATAATAAGAATTCTTCTCGTGGCTAGAGTAAAAACAATAAAAAAGTAATTATTTATTTATTTAAGCATAGATCTGAAATGAGAGATGATAATGATGATGATTTAGTATGATTGACAGATAGCACAAAGAAAAAGAACAGATATAGTTTCACAAAAAAACGAAAGAAGACGCTACAGTAAACAAAAATAGAAACAAGAAAATCGCAACTGTAAAATCGAACTAGAAAAACAAGGTAAAAGCAAAACAAATAAAGTAAAAGTACATAATATATCTAAAGTGGCAACACTCGCTCTGTAGCATCTAACACAGAATGTAACAGTGGGTGCATATTTTACATTTTGTTCGTGTCTTGTATATCCTAGAAACTAAGTAGGTTTACTGGACACATATGCACAAAATCCTACAGTTCTTGAACATGATTTGCAAGTGCAATAATATCCATGTATTTTTTCTTCTTCCGGCTGCTCATCGTTTTCTAAAAGGGGTCGAAATGCAATCTATAATTAATGTCTCTATAAATAAATTCTTTGTCTTAAATAACCTGGTCCATGCAACAATGCTGGGAAAACAAAATCGACGCTGTTGTTGGACGAAGATTGATCAAATCTTGCAAACCGTGAAAACCTCAAAGATGAACTCTTTGATCACACACAAACACGTTTCCATCTGAAGAACAGTTTTTGTTGATTCAGAAATCAACAGCGTTGAAAAAAACTTAGTAGACAAGCACAAGTTTCTACGACAAAGAACTAAGTAAGAATAGTAAACAAAAGTCAATTGTACGTGTCATGAATAGGGGGGTTGTAGTGTACTGTATCAACAGACAGTTTTATAGACTGCCGTGACAGAAGTCCATCCGTACTTTGATCCAATTTTGTGGCTTCAGAAGTGCAGATACAGATTTGACGGAATAATATGAAATATTGGTTAATTCAAGACTTTGTGTTAGAGCTTATTTTTGAAGTGGAGCATTTATTTTTTTTTCTGAATGCTTACGCTTTTAATTTCTGAAGAACATTATCAGTGTCATTGGGTATTATAGGTAAGTAATCTTCGGGATCTACTGTCGAAATAAAGTGGACTAAACGATGGACTTTGAAGATCATCTTCAGTTTCTTCCGTTTCAATGAAGGGATTTAAATCGATAACAATGTCACTTTAGTAACATATGCTTTTCCAAAACTGAAGAAAACGATTTGTCTTCAATATTACCATTCCAGTATCCTTCCCACTTTAGAAACTGTTAAAGTGTTTCTCCTAGTCTTTCTTCAAACACTATTTTTTTAGGTAAATCTTTCTTATTATCAGTTGTGTGAGATTATCATGTGATTATTATTATTACTATTATTATTATTATGTTATTATTATTATTATTTCTAATCAAATTGTAAATGTGAAACAAACCAGAGACCGTTGCACATATAGTGGAGGATTGTCAATTAACAAAAGTTTAAAAGAAGGGTTTATAAACATTCATAATTTAACGAACGAAGTTGTATTATGGCTTACTAATCTGAAGGACATCTAAAGTTAAGCAATATTTTGTATTCTCTGTCTTGATTATTTGTTTTCCATTGTTTTGTTTGCTAAGGGCACAGAAAGAAGGCTGTTTCATCTACATTGAAAATCCGACCTCTAACTTCAGTAGTTACTTCTAAAAGATTTTCTTCTTAAAAAATCCTCAAACTTCTGCAAATTAATTTTAAACTTGAATTTCCGTTAAATTTGCGAGGGAACCAGAAAGATTGGTTGGAATGCACTTACCTAGCTCTCCAATCAGTGCCTTCCAGGTCTGTCGTTTTCAAAAAGGTTTGACTTTTCGCTTTCTGTAAATAATAGCTGGGCGCTCTAGCAATGGCCCCTGTTGACACGAAAACCTGTTCTAACAACATGAAATATCCACTTCACCAAGGACGTTATAACGGAAAATTTTTGCATTAATTCCGATGGATAAATATAAGGATCGTTTCCATTAACATTGACAGCTGTTTTTGTTGTTTTTCATGCAACAATAAGCAATTTAAACCTGTCTTGTTCTAAACACCCGATTAAACTGTAAAAGAATTATTATACGCATATACTGGAAGTAGAGAAGTTGAACGTCTTTGGGAATTATCTGATAATCAATCTTCATACGATTTGAAACCTCGAGCAACTATCTTATGTACCGTCGACTAAATGATTCAATATTCTATACAAATAATCTATACAAGCATAATGATGAATCTCTAGAGCATGCTAATTACACTTAATGTTCGTTCTATAACCCTCGACATTACATTTCCCTGTTACAAATGTCCGTACTCTTATGTTGAGTTAAAGAGTGTGTGCAACCTTGGAATAACTTACAAATTATCGGATTTGCCCACTTTACCGATATAGCCGAGCATATATTGTCATCTTTGTAGGGCAAACAGTGAAGTCATTTCGTTCTTTCCTAAATTGTAAATATCTTTGGCGTATTGGTAAACTTATTGCTACCTGTATGCAAGCTTAAAGTAATTAACATTTAATCATTATTCTTACTTTGGTGTATCAATAGAGACGCATGTTAACATATTAGTTAAGTACATGTGACTTAAGCCCTTTGTTATTGTTTGCGTGTAAATATAATAAAAGAAAATCTAGTCAATCCTTGCATAAGGATGCGTTCCGAAAAGTAATGATATTATTTATTTTTAAAGTAATTTATTGAACAGATTTGCAGAAACTCTTAAAATTCTTCAAAGTACTGTCTTTGGGCCTCTACACATTTTTCAGCGACTCTGTCATAACAGGTACGCACCCCGGAAGGCGTCTTCGGGGACTTCCCGCATATTCGTCACGGCTGATTGGATCTCTTGTATGGACGAAAAACTAGTTCCTTTCAAGGCTGCCTTAATCGAGGAACAAAAAAAAAGTCTGCTGAGGCGACGTCATGAGTATAGTGGGGTGGAGCAGCGTTGTATTTGGACAGGAACTCGCGGACTCGTTGTTGTGATGGAGTTGCCAAGTAGCTGAGATGTCTTTTCGCGTCCTGACGATCATTTTTTGGAGTCTTTCCCGCACATCCACGTAGTAGACAGCCTTAACTGTCTGTCCTTGAGGAAGAAACTCCTTAGCTGTGGAAATAGACAATGAGCATCGTTTTCACTTTTGATTTGCTCATTTTTGCCTTTTTGGGCTTGGGGGACTGGTCGATGTGCCACTTAGAGCTTTGACGTTTTGTTTCTGGGACGTATTTGAAAACCTAGGTTTCATCACTAGTGATAACGTTGTTCAATTTTTCCGTGACACGGTCGGCGCGCAGAGGTTCACAATAACTGACATCCTGCCACTTTCACAGTTTGGAGAGCACTGAGACCGGTTTAGCGGGAAAGCTAAGGATTCCCATCACGTACTCTAAGTAGTCCGATCCCACTCTGACCAATAGGAGCGCGCGGGAAATTCAATTGCATTACTTTCAGAACGCACCCTTACATCGCTTATTCGTTCATTACATTGTGACGGTGCAACTTGAATATTTGAATTAAATTGGTAGTGCCAAATCTTGTCGAATTTTCTTTTAGTTTGTAGCAGGTACTTAATTCTTAATAAATATTTGCTCCTAACAAGTTTCTTTTTCCCTCAAAATCGGATTAGGTTCCATCCTCCTTTTAAACTTGATGTTTTCCAACATTTGTTTCGGTTCTTTAAAACTTTTGAACAAAATGGCGAACGATCAAGAATGTCAAAACGAGACATTTTGAGAACCACTCGATTTATTTTTGAAAATATAACATGTCATTAATATTTTTGACAATCGGTCCAAAAAGTTTTTATTTGAACTGAATTACAAGATAAATTTTAACCAACCGCAATAATCATTAGTAGATTAAAACAAAGTAGGCTGGTTGCCATTAAATAATGAAAAAAAGTTGAATAATCAACGCATACTTTTCAAGCTTGAGACACGTGTTTTATAGTTTGTACGTTCAAATTTAAATACTTTTGGATCTCATTCCCATTTACAAAAACCGTATACCTTCATCTTGAAAAATTATTTGCATCATAATTTAATTTGTGTATAAAAATGCCTAATTCGGATAATACTAAACATCCGGACATGCTAATTAATTTTTGCGTAGCCCAAATCGTGTTTTTTAAAAAAGTTATTTTATTTCAAATAAAAGTAGCAGTAAGCTCTCGCTAAATCATTCACTATAGGTAAGCATTTTAGTGCGTCGAATGGTCTCGAAGTACCTATAATTGACTCAAATTTAGTTATCAGCAATATTTTGATTGAAATTGGAAGATATAAGAAAGAATTTTGTCGTGGTTGTAGTAGAATTTTGATTTTGTTTTTATTTCTATTAAAATTGTGGTGTTAAATTTGCTATAAAACGTACAAATTCAAACATAAAAAACAAAAAGTAAGCATTTTTGAAAAAAAAGTAATACTACAGTGACAACGCCCCAAGTTTTGTTTTTCACAAAACATTAAGTTTTACTTCAAACATTTAAAATTAAAAGCTGTTTTAAGGGTACTTATAGTGCATGCAGCGATGGCGCACTGCTAGTACATATTCCTTGTAATATGGGTATTGTAAGATCATGTAATGAATTGAGCGTAAAATTACAACAAACTGTTATGAAATGTACAATGTTGTATATATGTTTGCATATTTGCACTCATCAGTTTAATATTTCTTCATGAAATAATTTGCTTTGGTTATTGGATTACAAAGAAAAAATGCACAAGAAGCTCGATAAATTTATCAAACAAGACATCCAAATCGTCAACGAAGGTATTTTTAGAAGGATTATTAATGCAATAAATTATATATTTATAAAAATTTGTTATAGACATTAATTACTTTAGTGTTAATAAATATAATTTTACGTAAAGCCTAATTAATTTTACATTTTACACCGACAGACTAATTTTTTAATGCTTAAAAATCCGGTTTCTGTTGATTATGCCACCCACATTGCATTTTTATCAGACTGTCAGTATGTGGTTAGAGTGAGGTTAAAGTTTTTTTATTTATTATTAGTTTACTTACAATATCAGTAAAAATTGTTATGATGAGTAGTTTACTCTGAGAACATGCACTAAATTATGCAGTCAACGTATTTTAAGAAATAATGGATCAACAAGATTAAAATCCTTATATAAAGCAGCATTACTCAAAGATAAAGAACACAATTTTTCTATCGAAGAAATAGCTAGAAAGAATCTTAGTTCTAATCAAGTAAGAATACAAGTACATTACTGTACTGTTAATTCGAACGATGTTCCAACGTTTCACGAAGAAACTAAAAAATTTCCTTTCACGCCCGGATATGAATTCGGTGGTGAAGTAATTGAAATAGGAAAAAAGTTGCTAAAGATCACGTAATGTTAGGTGAAAAAGTTGTTGGACTTAGTTTAGAAAATATGGGAGGTTTTGCTGAAGAGTGTGTGGTACTACATAATACTTTGTTAGTATACGTTATTTCGTAACTAATTATTTTAGATCAGTATTGACGATGTGTTTCGATTGCCCAGTAACTTACAACTTAAAGATGCAGTTGTGTTAGTAAATGGTCACTCTCTTGCCTTACTATCATTCTCAAAAGCATCTATAAAAAAGAATGATTATGTTATTGTCTCTGCTGGGACTGGTGGTTTAGGACTTGCTGCAATAGACATAGCATCAAATGTGTATGGGGCAAAGGTGTGCTCTTTCATTTTCCAAGAATTGTTTTAAATATTAATTTCAGGTAATTGGTGTAGTTGGCAGCAGTGAAAATGCTGAATTAGTTAGGAAAATTGGTGCTTTCAAAACAGTAATATCCGATTCTAAGTTATCTCAGCATCTTCTTTCTGCTTTAGAAAAGACACCAGCTAAAATTGTGTATGATTGTGTAGGTGGCAAGGTTCACGAGTCTCTTCTTAAATGGTAAAGTTTTACCAAGTAATTATTGTACTGTTGTCTTCAATATTTTACAGTGTAATAGCCCCAGGTGGTCAAATATTTTTGGCTTCATCGCATCTGTACAAGAATCTACCTCCACCTCCTATGAACACTAGCGTAACAGTTTTAGATTTATTACAAATGAAAAAGCATGACACTAATGCTTATCGTTGCATTGTTAACGATGTATTAGATTTGGCCGATCAAGGTTTAATAACTGCTCATGTTAGTGGTACTTTTAGTTTTAAGGATATAAACAAAGGAGTTGAGTACATTGAAGAGCATAAAGCTACTGGCAAAAGTTCTTATATGTATGTTATGATAGTTAATTTATTTGTTATATTTTATTAGCTTATTAGAATGTGAGATTGCAATTTATATGTTTTAAGTATTAAATTTTAATGAAATATTGTGTACATGACAGGTTTTACATTAATAAATATTTTTTAATTTTAAATGTTCTAGTTTATTAAACTGACTAAATACTGATAAAACTGAATTGACTTTGCTTTGTATTGTATGTTGGTGCTTATACCTAATGACTGTGATAGTGGTGAATATATTTTAATGGACAATGGGCTATGATCAAACAAAATGATTTACTCAATATTGTCTAATGCAAATGTTATTTGTTTAACAAAGAATTGGGCTATAAGTTTCTATGAAAAAGTTTGACAGCACCAGACCTAGATCTTTGCGATTTCTTTGTATGGGGGCACATGAAACAAGTTTTTTATGCCACCCCTGTAACGACTGTAGAGGAACTCCAGCGAGTTACCAATGTGGCTCGACAGAATTCAGAAATGTTGTATCGTGCTAACAAATCTTGAATGCAATGTGCTGAAGCTTACATAGGTAATGGAGATCGGCAGTTTGAGCAATTTCTTTAATCATTTGTTCTCATTTTTTGTTGCAAATGTTGGTCTTTGAATTTGGTATTTTCCAACTTTTTATAAAATGTGACCATACACATAAAAGACGTTCGCCAGTTACAATTTTTTTTTAAATTACAGTGTTTAATTTAAATACTGAAAATTGGTGCCGATGACGTCCCGACCAATCTCAATGCGTTTAAAAAATTTTACGTTTATGACTAAAGTACAATTTTCTTAAATATAAATTTAATGAAAACACCCAATTCTAATTTGGGTATACCTTAATTTGTTTGTTGGATAGTAATGTTTATTGTTATGTGGTAATTGTTGCAAAAGCTTTTGTTAGCAACTGAGCGGTAACCCGTTAAAATTTTAAGATCACCAAAGTGATCAGTGGTTCTCAACCAAAATAACTATTTTATGGTTCTCCCATCTTAACGATGTCTGAAACCCAGTTTAAATATTTGCACATCCATTAAAATCACCCTGTATTTATAGGTGTTATGTTGGTTGCACATAATTACTTCGATATTTTTTGTATACAACGTTCAAGATAAGTCTCTCTTGGTAGTCTCCATAAATTTTTTTTTATTTTTTTTTAATCGATCAATTTCCACCTAGTGGGCCTTCCTTCAAGATAAGGTTTACCACTGAATTAAAAAGCAGCTAATCCAGGACGATTTCCCAGAACCGACTATTTTAAAAAGCTAAAAGGAGATATTAGAGAACTTCAAAGACCAACTACGAGAAGAATACTTAAGAAATATGTTTGTATTGAAGAGGACATGCAACTTAACATCGTTTACCAGTAGTTCAGGTTGAGAACCTTACCATATTGGAGCACGACAAATTGCAGATATCGTTGGAGCTTCGAAGATTACTGTAAATAAGAAAAGAATTTATTCTACATTGATCTGGGAAAAATATTCAGAATCCGCCATTTGATTTAAGCATCATTTTCGATTATAAAATTTGACATTTTTTTCTCATAGCCTTATAATCAATGTCAACTTGTAAACCATAGAATAGAGGGTGGTTACTGCCCTAAGTGTGAATAAAGTTTCAAATAACCTAAAAAACTTAAAATATCTGAAGATTAAGTGTTTAAAATCAATATCCTGAAAACTATTACTTTTCAGTAAGACTCGTATACATAAGGTCTCTATAGTTTTTCACGTATAGTCAGAATAAAAAAATAAAAATAATGTTTCTATTTAAAATGTCTAGGTTCATGAAAGTGTGAGACACTCTGTATAACTGAAAGTATTTTTGAAATGTAGCTACCGAGGAACCTAAAAGAATGGTCAAAACTGATTTTAAAAAAATCTACTTTTTAAGGGCAATATCAAAGATTGGCGTACTACACGGACAAACTGTATATAACTTGCCCTTTTGATAATGGCAAGTAATAGAAGAAGGTTGCGTTTTGATCAGTGTTTTGACCTATGGGGAACAGTTTTTGATCTTTAATAGGTATTGGGTAGTAAAAGAACTGAGTTGTGTTAACTTAGATAACTGTTTAATACCATAGACTTGGCTTTCGGAAATCGGAATTATTATATTATAAAATTACGTACAAGATTTGAATAGGCTAAATATTATTATATCAAATAGAAAAATTAAATTAAAACTTAATTATTTAATTTCATGATTTTAATAGTTGAGAAGTCCTATCGGAAGTGAAGTATTCATTCTTGGTGCACGTGCACGACCCACGCGCGTCGACATGCATTTCAACAATAACAACCCCATTATTTGTTCATAGATTCTCGGAATTTTGTTTCTGTGCATAGTCTGCAATTAATTGTTCTGACGGATTTGTAGAAATGGGAACAGAAATCAGTCTATCATCAATTATTGTGTCTTGTGTGTGAATTAAATAATTTGATTGACCATATCGCGATCGCCCATTATTAGTAAAATTGGAACACTTGTATTTATTTTCTCTTTCAGAGTGGGAAAAATTTTCATTTTGGGTTTTTGTTAATTTAGTAATAGTTGTTTTAATATGAATAATAAAAGTGGTGCCCAGTTTAAGAAAGAGGCAAGAGAAGTACGAAAAGCAATCCGCTGCATTAAAATCAGTGAAAAAATAGACACATTTTTTAAAAAATGAAGACGATAGTAATTTAAATTTGTTGCAACCAAAATAGCAATTAACTTTATTTTAAATAGGAAAAATACAACCACAACCGAGTTGCAGTTCTCAGCCTACTGAAACAATAAATGAAGTTAAACTACAGAAAAATGACTTTTCTAATGACAGCTGTGATGTGAATTCGTCAAATCTTGAACAGTTTAAATATCCTTCTGTCTCACAGCTTGCGCCAATTGACCTCGATCCAGCGCTTTGGGCCATTACTTCAGAAACGATAAATTTTCTTATAAAAAATCCTCCCAAACAAAATTTAAATTCAATAGATTTTCAAAAACAAAAATGAAAGATGGTGAAAGAAACCGATATGCGAATAGAGATATGTTTTTACAACATTAATTAATGGTGAAATTATTAAAAGAGAGTGGCTTCTTTTTCTCATTCTACCAATTCTCTTTTCTGCTTTCCATGTAAATTGTTTTGCGGAAATAAATCATTAGCTTTGTTACCGGTTTTGTGACTGGAAAAATCCGGGAAGAATTACAATACATGAGCGTTCAAAGAGCACATAGAAAGCGTAAAGACATTACTAGTAAGAACAAATCAGGCACTTCGAAAAATAGATACTGAAGTACATAAACAATATGTGGTCGAAAAAGAATATTGGATCAACGTTTTTTAAAGCGTGTTTTACAGTCGTCAAATACTTATCGAGTCGTGGTTTATCTTTCCGAGGAAATACTGAAGTTTTTGGTGCTAAAGACAATGGCAACTACTTAGGTACATTAGAAGTTATTGCAGAATACGATAGTTTTTAAAGGAGCATATTGAAAAACGAGGAAATCCTGGAAGAGGTCATTTGTCATATTTATCATCAACAATATGTGACGAATTTATACATATTATAGCCGAAAAGTCAGGGAGTCTATAATAATAGAATCAAAATTCACCAAGTATTTTTTCCATAAGTGTTGACTCAACGCCAGACATTTCACACGTCGATCAACTGACTTTTATTTTAAGATACGTGCAACAAGATGGTACTCCGGTGGAACGTTTCCTGTGCTTTATTGAAAATGTAGGGCATAAAGCTTTAAATATAGAAATCGCTGTGTTGAAATGTCTTGAGAATCTATCGTTAGATATTACAAATTGTAGAGGCCAAACTTACGATAATGCTAATAATATGTCCGGCCAGTATTCAGGTTTGCAAGCACGTATTCTGAACCATAATCCAGCACTTGCAAAATTTGTACCTTGTGCTGGTCATTCCCTTAATTTAGTGGTCTCGGCTGCAGCAGAATGCTGTGAGGCAGCATCAGTTTTCTTTATGTTTGTCGAAAACATATATACTTTTTTCTGGATCGACTTCGAGATGGGACACGATGAAAACTTTTATTGCAAAAATGATTCACCAAAGGACCAAAACATCTGTCTGCTACAAGATGGTCGGCAAGGGCAGACGCATGTAAAGCTTTAGTGAATGGATTTATACAATTTAGAAATGCTCTTGAACATATTGCTAATGAATCTTCCCAGACTCCAAGCACTCGAGTAGAAGCAAAAGGTTTATTAAAGAAATTTATTCAACTCGAAAATACTATTTTACTTTTATTCTGGACTGAGATTCTAATACAATTTGATAAAACCAGCAAATTATTACAGCGAGTTGACATAAATATTTTGGATGTAAGTCTTTTATATGACAGTCTGTTATCTTATATTGCTACATTAAGATCGGAAATAAGTTTTAAAAATATGAACAACAAGCCACTATTCTGTCGAAAACCTCGGAATATAGTTACCATAAAAAGATTTCCTAAGCGAAAAATTAGAGCTGGCGAAAATTCAGAAAATGAGGTGAAGTTTGATGGAAGACAGAATATGCTTGTCAACGTGTATTACTTTATAATAGACAGAATTCAAGCTGAATTAGCAAAACGCAAAACTGCATATGATACCATAGTCGATCAATTTGGTTTCCTTGCTGATTTACCTAACTGTAGCGATGATCAAATTTTATCCAGAACTGAATCTTTAAGGAAATTTATTTTAATGATTTGGACCAAAATTTTGGCAATGAGTGCATACAGTTTAAATATTTCGTACAAAGTTTAAAAAGAAAGAAAGGGCATAGAAAAATTAGATGTTCGCAACATGTTACAAATTATTCGTGGGGACAACCTAATTTGCACATTTCCAAACATTGATGTTGCAATAAGAATTTTTATGTATTCCCGCGACTAATTGCTCAGGAAAAGATCTTTTCTACACTAAAAGAGTAAAAACTTATCTGCGAAATTCCCAAACTGGACAAAAAACTTTTCCTTATTTTATTAAAATATTATTATTATTGCCTTTTGCTTTCATCTTCTTTTTGCAATTTGATTCCTGTGCTACGAAGCATACCGGTTATATATGATTATTATTATTATTAAGTTCCTTATTTTTTGAAAAGGGGCGCTTGATACTGGTTGGCCTAGAGCGCTGTAAGTGCCTAATCCGGCGTTGTTAAGTAGTTAAGTTTTATGTTAAGTAAAATGTAAATTAAATGGGGACTTTTATTATCGAACGATTTTTGTTGATAACAATGTCAAACAACCGAGAAAACACGCAGTTTTTTAAAAATTTTTATGTTGAGTGTTACCTCGATTGGCCAACATCGTTGTCAACAAAGAGCAAAGAATCTATTATTTAATTTACAATATACTGGGCTTCTACAAATGATTGTCTCGTGAGGTGAGAGTTGGAAAAATTAAAAAATGCAAATTTGCAGCTTAAATTTATAGTGAATTAATTTCTGATGTCATCATCTGTCAGTTATTTGATCGTTCCATTGTAATTATTATCCCTCGTTGTAATTGTGTGTTATTCGTCGTTTGTCGTTAATTTTGTTCATTTAATTACCAACTAGATGGGACAATCATTTAAACTTAAAGAAACCCTGTACTTCTTCAGACCTACATGTAGATAAAACGTTGTATGAACCACAAGTTATGACTATTTTGCCTAAATAATATATGATAAGTTCGGGGTAGGTACTTATATTTTTCTTTTTTAGTATTGTTTTCTATAAGATGTTTGCAATTATCATTGTTTTCTAATTTTGAACATTAATATTTTAAATCAAATCAAAAAGTATCGAAATAATATATGTAGAGCAGATCAAAACCAATCGGAATATGTAATTTTAATATCTTTTAAACCAAAATTCGCGCATCAGGTTTACAAGATCAGGCGTCCAGCGAATCACTACGTGAAACGGCGTGTATATTCTTCGGAGTTTTCTCAGAAACGCAATTTTGGAGTTAGTGAAAATAAAATTATATATTCTGATTGGTTTTGATGTGCTCTACAAATTTTATTTCAAAACTTTTCGAACCAATGCATAGGATTTGTCAAAAATTTACTTTAAACACAAAAATGATCTTGAACGCAACTGAATTTAAGTTAATTTTAGTTAGATTAAAGGCAAGTTTCCTATATAAAATGTTTTTAAAGGTGTTCCAAAATGTTCCTAACAATTCAAAGCAAACGGATTTTTCTATTATAATTAGGAAGCAAGATATAGCTACCTAATACAAGAATGTGAGAGAAAAAATCCAAAATGGTGGCATGTTCCCCAACTCGGATTTTTTGGGACTTTGGATTTCGTTCTGGGCCACCCAAGGAACTTCTCCACCAATTTTTAGCATGTTTAAACCACAACAGCTAAATTTTGACTAATATTCCTGCACTAAACATAATTTACTCTTTTTATGTTGAAATTGTCTTTTTAATGTTATAACTGTTAACCGATGTCTTTGTAATTGTAACATATTTGATTTTACAGTTAAATCCTGTCGGATAGCACACTTTCTTTTGATTTCATTCTATAAGTCTTTACGTACTACCTGTTAGAGCTAAGTATCATCACCAACATCATGTAACGATTTTAGACTAATTTGCCTATTGAGTCACACACTAAAGATACTACTAAGAATCATACAAAATAGAATATACAGAAAATGTGACATGATGGTGGCCAATTCTCAGTTTGCTGTTAGAAGCGGTCTATGGACTCGAGAAGCACTATTCAGTATGAACACCTTACTGCAGAAGTGCAGAGAATACCAAAAAACAACCTTTGTCTGCTTTATAGATTTTGAGAAGGCCTTTGACCGAGTTCAGAACAATAAACGAATGATAGTAAAATTAAACAGCGGAGTGAGACAAGGGTGTGTTCTTTCGCCACTCCTGTTTAATGTATACTCAGAACAAATTTTTTCAAAATGCAGCTTGGGAAGCAACAGAAGGAATAAAAATAAATGGTGAGATCATCAGCAACATCCGATACCCTGACGATACTGCGGTGTTGGCTGAAAATATGGAAAATCTCTTGACAAGAATAAATGAGGAATGTGAGGAAGCAGGACTGAGTATGAATATCAAAGAAAACCAAGTTTATGGTCATTAGCAAAGAGCCTGTTGGTCGAGTTCGACTTACAGTAAATAATAAGACAATTGAAAGAGTCTTCAAATGATATCTTGGCTGTTGGGGAAACACAAATTAGATCCGGATGATGAAATAAAAGTAAGAATCGAAACTGCAAGAAACACATTTATAAAATTCAAAAGTATGCTGTGTAATAAAGGCTTAAATCTATCAATCCGTATAAAATTTGTAAAGTGCTATGTGTGGTCTATTTTATTGTACGGCGTTGAAGCATGGACCCTAAATAAAGCTATAATGAAGAAAATCGAAGCCTTTGAGATGTGGATATTCAGAAGAATGCTGAAGATATCATGGGTAGAAAGAGTAAGCAATATCGAAGTACTACGCAGAATTGGTAGAGAAAGAGAGCTACTGAGTACAATCAAAATGAGAAAAAACGTCATATTTTGGGCATATTCTAGAAATAGTAAATACGATATACCGTAGCTTATAATCAAAGGAAAAATTGAGGGAAAGAAAGGTGTTGGTCGAAAACTATTATCGTGGATGAGAAACATCAGAGCGTAGACTAACATGAGCGTTGAGCAACTGTTCCGAGCTGCCATGGATCGTCAACAATTTCACCAGATGGTCGCCAACCTCTAATTAGAGATGGCATTAAAGAAGAAGATCATCACTCAACACACTATAAGTACTATAGATAGTATAGATAGAGTAGCATGGGTGAGAGAATCAATCTTGACTCCTATAAATTATTTATTATCTATATGCTTCCTTGTTTATTGTTTAATTGCTATTGAGATTCAGCATATCTTTATTAATTGTCAAATCTAGAGGGCCAAGCTTTCTAAAGCTAAACTGTGCCTCACTAATTTCAACATGTAGTTTTTAGGTATCTTTACATGCGTACTTTTTAAAAGTCTGTGGCTGTTTAGATTTGCTCTTTTATGTTCACTATATTCCTCTGTGTCGTGTTTCTTTTAGCAATTACCACTTGACATTAACGTTTATTAATTTGACTAATTTAATTGGAACTTTATCTGTTCCACATCTTTTAGAAGGTTTGAATGCTTTAATTTCCTTTGTCTGTTGTCTCTCTCATTAACAAACAGTTCTTCGATACTTTCTTTCCATATCTTTATTTTTTTTTTACATCGGAATGATTGTTACTTGTCCGTCTTTTCAAATTTTAATTGTTTCTTTTTATATTTTTCTGTGATATCTTAGATATTTTTGTGTATACGTTAAGCATATCGTGTTTCTGTTGTACGTATTATATTCCTTATCTTTTTGTTTCATCCAGTTTTTTTCAGTTTTTTTTTTTAATTAGTGCGTGGATTTCTACACATATGCTTTTGTCTTTCATTTTTTTTTTCATTTTATCTTATTTCCTTTCTTCCCGGTAAATCTTTCTTTGTGTTGATGATTTCGTTAAGGCCATTTTGAATTTACTTTGTTCAGGGCAGGTTTATGAAGTTTAAGTAATTTCGTATCTAGTTTGTACCTACTTATGTTTTTTATTCTTGTAAATGTTGTATTTTTTTTTTCTATTTGTATTTTTATGGTGGAAGGTACCTGACTGTGCAAAGTTTAAAGTATATCAACATAAAAGAGTAGTGGAATGACGTGCAGTCACTCTCTACTGGCAGCGGTAATTCAACGCCACGTTGAAACTACAGTCATACCTTCGGAGCTGAAAAATCTATGAAGGAATCCTTTTATGTTAATAACTGGGTGCTATCGATGTATTCTCCTGTTGACTGGAAAGCTTTTAAGGAATATGCAGTAAAAATATTAAAAAATGCCAACATGTATTTACGAGTGTCGAGTACCTCTATTATTGATGGAAATGAGATTTTTTGTGACGAAAATTGAATGATATGGAAATGCTAGAAAAAATAACATAACGGTTCATATTATATGTGACAATTCAAATATTCGATCTTATAGGACTGCTGATCCAGGAAGCATGGGGATCGAAAGGTGGATGAAATGAGTCAGTCCCTCAAAAGTGTCAAACTCGAAGTGGATGTAAGAAATTTATGTCCTACGGTAGTATACATCTCACGGCCTTTTTAATTAACTCAGTCAGTGGAGCAAGAAGTTCACGTGTTTACGGATGCTTTTAAAGACGTTTACGTTTCTGTTGTCTACTTGCGTACTCAGCTTAGATCTGATACCCTAATTAAATTACTGCTGGCAAAATCGAGATTGACTCCTCTAAATAAGGGTTATATTCCTTGACTCGAGCTTATGGGTTGTCTTTTAGGAGTTCAGCTGACGGAAAGTGCTAGAAACTCAACTGATGCACTAAAGAACATCCTCTATCACTTCTGGTCAGACTCATCAACAGTAGTTACATGGACTAAACGTAAAACGGAGTGGGGGGTATTTGTCAAAAGTAGAGTCAAAGAAATAAGAACTACTACTAAAAAAATAGAGTGGCATCATATTTCTGGCGAAATAAATCCCGCGGATCTTCCCTCCAGAGGCTGCTTTCCCTTACTTTTAGTTGAATCAAAGTGGTGGCAAGGGCGGAAATGGTTTTGTCTAAAAAGAAAGTATTGCAGCTCAAGAAGACAGCCATAATAATGACTAGCTTCATTAATTTACAACAGCCACGCTTCTCTTCGTACATGAAAAATATTCTTGCACTAGCCTGAATTTGTCGTTTTATCATTTATATATTTTATTAATTTCTAATCTTTTTGACATCATCATCCCTTGATAATTACTTTAAATTCTGTGGCCAACACGGTTTTTAATTTTCTTTTACCTTTGATAAAGTCTTCACAAGTTTGGGCGAAACGTCGGCCATATATGTAATTTTTACCGTTATTTTTAACTTTACCTCCACCTAGAAAGGTAACAACTTTAAATCATAAACCAAAAATTGGAGGAAATAAATACTCTCAAAAAGGAATTAAACATATTTCAAATTCACATTCTAGTCGGTTGTGACCGATGTTACCATGGGTAACTTTTATTGTAGTTTAGTAAATTGGTATTGGTTTTATTTTTTCGTAATTGTAATTTTTGTAAAATTTGTTTGTAGTATACTTGTTTTTATTCCTGTATTCGTTATTTGACCACTATATTCACAGACAATAATAGTAAACAGTCATTTTTTGACAAGTAAATCATGACCAACTCATAATTGGCAAACATTGAGACATAATTAATACTGTGCATATAAAAATAAAATTATCTCAAAAACTAATAATTTTGGGCATAGCAAATGCTTAACAAAAATATAAGTAAAACCATAGTACTTTTCGATAGTGATATCAAATACAGGTTGAACCATTAAAAACTGAGAAAATAATGAATTGATGTTTTGACTGACCCTGTAATCAATTTAACGAATATTCACAAACTTAACAATTATTAAAAAGCTACGGCTGCAATAGATCATTGTTCTTGTAGTCCCTTGAAATTATACAGAGTGGTAAACTTGTTACGATTTTCATGGAAACGTGGTTATAACTTTTTAAATATCCTGTATAACGTATTACAAGTGTATATTTTTGTAATAAGGAAGTGAAGCGAATTTCAAATTTAAATTAAAATATAGAATGTTTTATTTAAAAAAATTTAACTTTGGTCTGAGACGGCGTTATGGAACACCCTGTAATATTGTAACTAATTTTAAAATATGAAGCTTAAGAGGGGCATTTACTTAACGCATCATTAAAAATTGCAAGTTATACAACACACATAACGTAAGAGGGGTTAGACGTAAGCGGTACACTTGTTATATCACTTTTAACAATTCGGATTCATTCGTATGTTATGGTTACAATGCAAGCGATTTCGCGCAAATTACAATTGGCGTGTATATGCGCTTTCTCGATGCAGGTGGTTGGTTATCTTTTTACTTAGCGATTTTCTAACATGGCCATGAGTAATGGTGTTATAACAGAATTAATTGTACATGAAGATGTCGAAGCTGAAATAAAATAAGCTCGTTAAAAAATAAAATCGAGATTAGGAATTAGTGTCATTCAATTACATAAACATATACCTGAAAAGGAATTTTTAATTAAAAAAATGTTGAGGATGTACTACATTTATTTAGGCATTTGATTTATATACATAAATATGAGAGAAATACGGAAACACAAAGTTTCACAAACAAACCACTATTTGACAAAACCATGTCTTGTTATGGAAAGCGTGTAATCTTAAATTTTATAAAGTTTGCTACGCATTCAATGCTGTACAACATGAACTGCAGTAATTAGTATCTATACAGGGTGATCTGCGTAGAGCGTGCATTAAAAGTGTTTTAACTTGCAGAATAATCAGAAACTTGAAATTCGGTACGAGGCCATAATCGTTCATTTTCGTTCTACCTAAAATATTTTCAGACTTTCAGCTATACAGGGGCTTTCAAATTTCTTATTTTAAATACAAACCTATAATTCTTTTTACATGAGTCAATTGGCATATAATCTGAGTTTACATAACTTAAATTATGTTATCTTATCCTTGACCATTGTTGACATGTCATTTTTTTAAAAAAAAAATGGTCTTTGTAATATGTAGTTAACAAAAAAATTTGTATCTCGCAAATCAGTTGAGATTATAAAATTAAATTTATGGAGCAGTTGGCTGGAAGTCCAGGTTTACTGCTGATGTCCTACTGGTGATTCCATCTTGTACCATATGGGCACAGGCAATTTTTCAAATATCACAATCAAAATGATTAAAAATCAATTTTTCAAATGGCACCTTCTGCTTTTTATATCATTCGAGAGAAAATTGAAAATTTCTTGTACCCAATTCTTCTCAAATGACATAAGAAAAAACAGAATGTGCCATTTGAAAAAATTGACTTTTGGATAATTTTTGATTGTGATATTTGAAAATTGGCTGTGCCCATATGGTACAAGATAGAATCACCAGTAGGACATCAGAAATAAGCCTGGATATCCAACCAACTGCTCCATAACATTTAATTGATCATCTCAACTGATTTCTGGAATAATTTTTCGTTAAGTATTAAAAGGCCATTTTTTTTGACCAAACATATGACATATGTCAAAAACGGTCAGGATAAGATAACATAGCGACTGTTAGGTTATAAACTCAAAATTATATGGCAAATTATTATTTTATTATTTATTTGTCAAAACCTCAAAACGTACGTCAATTTTCGTTAGAGCTTTTCGTGTGTGTTTAGGCGTTTTAAATATAAATATAAAATATGGAAGGTGATCAGTACCTTACAGTACTCAATGGTCAACAAGAAAAACATGTGGTTCCTGAGATTCACCACTTTGGTTTCTGGACCTGGTCATCAAGACCCTCCCGGATAATTACAAAAAATGTATAACACAATTTCACAAAACATAATCACACACTAATACCATACGAATAAATAAATAAATGGCAAATTGATCCATGCAAAAAATTATTTTAATTTAATTAGTTTGTATTCAAAATTAGAAGGTTGATAGCAATTATTGACACACCCTGTATAATTAAAGGTCTGAATATATTTTATATAGAACGAAAATGATTGATTATGACCGCGTACCAAGTTTCTGATTTATTCGAAAGCTAAAAAACTTTTAATGCACGCTCTACGCAGGTCACCCTGTATAGATACGAAGCTGTATAATTACATTTAAAAAAATTCAAAATGTCTTTCTTGTAAAAGTAAATAAGCTTTAATGTTTGTGTAATTCATCTTATATATCACTCTTTGAAGTAGTATTTGTTACATTTTTTTTGTGTTAATTTTATGATCATATTTTATTCGTTCAATAATTTTAAAGTGCAAAATTTAAGTAAAAGGTGTAGAAATTGTTTGGAAATTATAATATACAACAACTTTTTTTTGATATTATAATTTTGCCATTGCTTGACATAAACTTTTTAAATTTGGACATAGGGATATGGTCATAAATTTTAATAAGCAGGCTTGCCATATTGGTCAATAATTAAATACATTAAAATTTTTGACAAAATCATGTTTAAGTAGTGCACGATTTACCACAAAAAAAGATAAAATTGTATTATTTATTCGTGTACGTGGTGCTTTAATTGAATCACCTATTGCAGAAAGGATACAAGTCAAATTTTGGCCATATTGAGTTTTTGTTAAAAATGTGTTAGTTAAATGTACCTCTATCACCTAGATTCCCAAAGTGGTCCAGGTGGACCCCCAGGGGTCCACGGGAGCCCGATAGGGGTCTACGCTTGCGTGGAAAAAAATGGGGTCCACAACTCGTTAACGGGGGTCTATAAAATGTATTAGGTGACCCGACTTGACTTCTCCTATGAATAAGGGAGACAATAATATATATAGGCAGACAATATTATAAGAAGCTTGACTTCTCCTATGAATATAGGAAGACAATATTATAAGAAGCTCAGCAATTGTTTTTGTAAGAACTTGCATATTCCATATTCAGAAAGAGCGTGTCAAGACTCGCCGATGCCGCGCCGCCCGCCCGCCTAGTTAAAGTCGTGTCTGAACTTGCATGAACTTGTTGGATTTTTCTTTAATATAAATACGAATGCGAATGATAAACATTACTCAGTTGTTTCCGGAATTTCAAAAAGAAAGTGTACCTATATAAGTGTTCACCAGTGACGGAAGTAGTTTTCAGACTTTTGAAAATTAAAGTGAATTGATATTATTGTTTGCCAGTGTTGGAAAAGTAAGTACCTACCTATCTATTTGTTAGCAACTTGTATCTTAAAAGCCACTTCTATTATGTTTGTTAAATCATTTTAAGATTACTTAACAAACATTTTTTTCATATTTACAGGTAAGTAATTGATACGAAACATGGCTGAATCTAAGAAGAAGTGTCGACAGTACAGTGTTGAATATTTGAAATTTGGTTTTCTTCCAACAAATACAGACAAGCGATTGCCCATGTGTCTTTTATGCAACAAAGTCTTGAGCAATGACTCTATGAAACCATCGAAGCTGGAAGATCATCTAAGAAGGTGTCATCCTGACAAAATAGGTAAGGATTTGAAATATTTCCAAACATTGAAGGAAAAGTATGAAAAGAGACCCACCGTGCATAGTATGTTCGCTTCAACGTCTGAAAGCAACGACGATGGCTTGCGGGCATCTTACAATATCTCATTACTTATAGCAAAATCTGGGAAACCGCATACCATTGGAGAGGAGTTAATTTTGCCTGCTGTTGAAGAGGTCTTAAAAACTGTCCTGCACAAATCTTCATTTGACATACTTAAAAGAATTCCTTTGAGTAACAACACTGTACAAAGACGTATTGATGAAATGAGCTCTGATGTTGAAAGTTTTTTGTGTAATTATCTGCAAACAACTCATTTTTCTATTCAACTGGACGAGTCAACTTTACCTGGCAATGAAGCATTATTATTGGCATATGTTCGATTTATCAAAGGCGAACAAATGTTTGAAGAGTTACTATTCGCGAAAACTTTGAAGACTGACACTAAAGGTGAATCAATTTTTAATGTTCTGAATGATTTTTACGGAAAAATCAATTGCATTCACAAACATTATTTCGATGGCAACAGATGGAGCTCCTGCCATGGTCGGGCGATATCGTGGGTTTATAAGTCATCTTAAAAGGATTATACCAGAGGTAATTGCAATTCACTGTGTCATCCACCGACAACATCTAGTAGCGAAAAATTGAGTGATAGATTGCACCAAGCGCTTCAATTTGTGATTAATGCAGTTAACAAAATAAGAAGCAATGCATTAAATACGCGCTTATTTGCACAGTTGTGCGAAGAAAATGATGAGGACTTCCAACGATTGCTGCTACATACCGAAGTACGCTGGTTGTCGAAAGGTGCATGTCTATCAAGATTCTATTTGCTTTTCGACTCTGTTTTAGAGTTTCTGAACACTAAAGATCCTGTTTTAAAAGAAAACCTCATGAATTTCAAAGCAAACATTGCGTATTTGACAGATTTGTTCAAAAAATTCATTGACCTCAACCTACAGTTACAAGGGGACAGCCTCAATTTGATAAAAACAAAGAGTGAAATTTCAGCTTTTCTTGGTAAACTGAAACTTATGAAGCAAAATATTGGTCGACGTGAATTTTCCCAGTTTCCAAATTTATCGCAGGTAGAATGCCTCGACGAAGATATTCAGACGTATGTTCAACATTTGATTGCCCTGTATGATGATTTTAAAATCAGATTTGAAGACATTCTGTCGATGGATATACCACCATGGATAATAAATCCATATGATGAAACTGAAGTGGAAAATGTGGTACTGCAAGAAGAGCTACTCGAGCTTAGCACTAATGAGGAGCTCAAAGTAGCATTCAAAGAGGGTATCAATTATTTTGGCTGCAGGCACAAATGCCTGAAAAATATCCAGGACTGTGGGGGAATTGTGCAAAATTTTCTCATAGCGTTTCCTTCGTCATATCTTGTCGAACGCAGTTTTAGTGCCGTAACCGTTTATCTCAGATTACAATGGTAATCTGAGAAAAAGATACTTTATCAAAACTAATAATAATTATTATTTTAAAAATTGATTATATTGCGACTGTTTTTAAAATAATAATCATTGTGATTACCATTTAATGTTAAATCCAATTCTACTAAGACTGTTATAACAACATAATTAAAAGTGTAGTAATTTTTGTTGTTTGAATAAATAGCTACAGAACAAGAAAATATTTATTTTTACTTTTACCACTCGAAGTGGGAGATTATTGGTTTCTTGTACTGTGAGTCAATCTTAGAATACAAAAAGTAAAGTAGGAATCAACTGTTGGATGAAGACGCTTTTAGACTGGCTTTGAAACTTAGCTTGAATGACAATACTCAGGCATAATCAAAGCAATATAAATTCTCACCTTTTTCGAAAACTTTCAACTCATAGTTGATTGAAAAATAGCCACAACACAGATTTACATAGACATATACTTTTTCGGGTTTTGGAAGTAAGTTAGTAAATGTAATAGCTGCAGGGGTCCACCAGATCCAGCAAAATGTTTAAAGTGGTCTATAAGAAAAAAAAGTATGGGAACCACTGCTCTATCAGATAGTTCATAAAGGGTACATGTTAGAATAGTCATAACTGGAAAAATGTGGATCGTTGAAATTATCGTTTTACTGCAGAAACGATACAAGTCGCTGACTTGTATTGTTTCTGCAGTAAACGTAAACTACGCCGTTGCGCGGGTGTCAATTTAAAAATATCATCTGATTCTTGTTAGTATTGCGTTGTGTTTAGTTTAGATGACAACAATGGATACAGTCGAGCCTGTTGAAACTAATAAAAGAAAACGAGGCGTAGTAACGTAGATAAATACAAACGAAATCGTATAAAAAGAAGTCGGTAAGTTCCTCTTATTTAATAAGTAATATTAGTTTTATTATTTTTTATGCTAACTACCATATTTCATATTTTTCATTTTTTATATTCAGCATTAAAGGTACATGCTACACGAATTACAAAGGTAATGTGATTCAAGGCAAAACGCTTGGAGCTCCGTGTACCTGCAGGCTAAAATGTTTCAACACACTAACAGACGAAGAAAGGACAGCATCATTCACAAAATTATACAGTGCAAGGATTAATGATTCTACAACAAATTAAACACCGTCGTTCTCGACAAACTTCTGCTACCGATACTAATGTACGTAATTCCTCATTTACTTATAATGTAGTTGTGGATGGTCTAAGAAAAAAATATGTAAAAAGCCTTCTTAGGTCTTCACGACATTAACAATAAAAGATTGCAACGTCTACAGCTGTTGCTTAGAGCTGGCGAAACTCCTAAAGATAAACGTGGAAGGCAAGTTAGTGGAAATGTCTTACCGGTCGAAGAAAAATACGTATTAATGAACATATTTCATCGTACCCTGTAAAGTCATCTCATTACTCATCCAGGGAATACCATTATCTCGACTCTAATTTGACGGTTAAGACGATGTATTTGATGTTTTTGCAGAAATATCCCGATACAAAAGTTAAATACGACTATTACGGTAAGGTCTTCAGAGAAACTTTGATTTAAAGTTTGGTCGACAGCAAGTTGATGTTTGTTGCGAATGTGAGAGCTTGTCTTTAAAAATTAGAAGTAAACAGTTGAACGACAATGCAAAGCGAGTTGCCGCCACTGAAATGCTTGTGCATAAGAGGCGTGCTAAAAATTTTACACTGCTTTGCAAGAATCAACAAGAAAATCTAAAACAATGACAGCGTATTAGCTTTGTCATTCGACTACATGCAAAATTTGCAACTACCTAATGTTCCAGCTCAAGACCTGTTTTATTTAAGACAGTTGACAGTTAGTGTATTTTGTGTTCATAACATGAAAACTAATGAAGTTGTTGTACTTTATATATCATGAGGGCATAGCTAAAAAGGGGCCAAATGAAGTGTGCTCATTTCTCGCAGAATACATTGATAAGTACGTACCTGAAACTGTGAAAGAACTCCATATTTTTAGTGATAACTGTCCAGGTCAGAACAAAAAATAATACACTGATAAGGATGTGTCTCTACTTAACAGATTCTGGCAGGTTTGACAAAATTGAACAATACTTTCCTATTAGAGGCCATTCTTTTTACCATGCGATAGGGATTTCAGGTTTGATTAAAGGGCTCTAAAGAAAGTTAACAGAGTTTATACTCTTCATCAATATGTCGAAATTTTAGCCTCATGTTCGTCGAAACAGAACATAAAGGTGCATGTTGTAGATGGAAAAAATGTAATAAATTTCAAAGACTGGTGGATAAAACTATATAAAAAAAGCTATTTCAACCGAAACGTCGCAAAGAGGCATACCAAGAAACCAAAAGGTCAGTTTTAACATAAGCACGTTCCATCACTTTTCGTACGGTAGTCAAGTAGGTACTGTAGTTGCAAAGGAGTTTATTAACGGTTTAGTAAACCACACCTTCTGTTTAAAACTAGCTGATAATTTAAAGCGGCCTGAGAAAACAGCCAACCCATCTGGTAAAGTTCCTATCAAATCGGATAAAATGGACCACATAAAAAAATCGGCTAAGTATGTCGATGATGACAGAAGTACCACTCTATTTTGGCCAGATATATTTGAATGGCCAACATTACAATAAGGTTTTAGAACTGTATTTACTTATTTATAAGTAATATTTTTGTAATGTTTAGATAATATAAATGTTTGAATTAAAAAAAACATTTTTCTTGTTTAAATCAGTTAGTTGATTGCAGAAAGGGTACATGGTTAAAATTGTATTATTTTTTTTTGCAGATCACAGTCCATTAATAAGTCCAAAAATAACAGTAAACTGTATGATACAATGTTCGTTTAAAGATACGTTACCTATTCTTGTTATCTAGGTCATGGAATTCAAAACAAACACATTTTATTGTTTTTCTCGAAACTCTCATTTTGTGCCTTGTACCCTTTCTGCAATAGGGCGATTCAATTATTATGTTACAATACGTACAGCAAAAAAATAATTGTAAACTGTGGAACAAGTTCAATAACAAAAAACTCATACATTGCATATAAAAATCGAAAAATTTACTTTCACTTTTGCATTTATTATCGTAAATTGTAAATGAACATTATGTTTATGTTTTAAGGGTCGAATATTGTCTTTATGCAAAATACTAATTTTTTTTTTTTGTAATATTTACTTTATTTTCTATTACTATCCTCGATCCAGGGGTTCTTGCAATGGCAAGATAATAAAATAAATATTTCTGGGATGGTGAGCATGATTTTTTTAATTACAATGTTATTAGTTATTGTTACTGGTAGGCATACATAGTAGGGTTCTATACCAAAAAGATTATTTATATGGGTACCAGAAATCTATTTTGTGTTATATGTACAAAAAGCCAAAATGCAGGTACTACACCAAAAGAACACTTCCGCCATTAAAATTGGACAGGTTCAACAAATTGTATGAAAGCAGTCATAAATGTGGAAGGTTTTCAAAAAAGTATGCAAATGTATAAAGCTAAATATGTAAAAGTGATAGGTAGTAGCAAACAAAACAAAAATGGATATGTCATTATAGAAGATGAACGGATCTTAAATGTTGTTAACTCCTCAATTATTAATTAGTAGATTTTCCCAACCAAATAGGGCCGTATTAATGGGAGTTAAACAGGGGATGTTAGAGTGCGTGAATGCGTAAAGATATGAATGAACTGATAAATGAAAATAAGAAATAAGATTGAAATTATGAAGAGATCTAAGAAAACATATGATATTGATGATGAAACCGTTATCAATGAGGCTGTTGACCGTATGCAACGATCGAAAAATATTATCATTTATGGATGCAAAGAAAATAAATCCTCAATTGAAAATAATAATGATTATGAATTAGTAAACCAATTAATTAAATCCTTTTACACGGAAATGTTGTTCCTCAAATAGTATCGGTAAACAGAATTGGTAAAGCTTCTGAATTTAAAGTTCGTCCTATTAAAGTTGTGCTCGACAATACCTATTCTGCTCAAGTAATACTGAGACAAAAAAAGAATCTCCAAAAGGAATTTACATCAACTCTGATCTCACAAAACTACAACAAAATATTGCATACGCAACACGAAAAGAATATCGTGATAAAGTTAATGCTGGTGAAAAGGACATTAAATTAAAACATTACAATGGAATGTTTGAGTTTTATAATAACTGCTGTATTAGTGAAGCCGATATAATATTACTTAGTGAAACTTGGTTATACACAAATTCTAATAACGCTGAGTTATTTCCGACTATTTTAATATATAAATATATATATATATATATATATATATATATATATATATATATATATATATATAGATGTGACAGGCTAAATAAAAGAAGAGGTGGTGTATTAGTTGCTTTAAAAGTAATATTAAATGTTATAACTTAAACATGGTATCTCCGTGTTCAACTGTTGATCTATTGGGAGTTAAAATAATATCAGATAACAAAGTAATGACTTTAGTTGTTTTGTACATACCACCTGCAAGCACAGTAGACATATACTCAACAATATTTGATTATTAAGAGGTAACTTTGGATTTTTCATCTACAACATTTCTGTGTGGTGATTTTAACATACCTGAAATATTTGAATGTATGCATGGTCAAAACCCAACTAACTTGTTTAATGTTTATTCACAGTTTCTAGCTGTAAATGGTTTATATCAACACAACGAAGTATTGAATTTTAACATGAGGATTTTAGATCTTTTTATCTCTACTCCTCATTTAAATATATCTATTGAAAAACATCAATTTGCTCTGGTAACTGAAGATGTTCATCATCCGTGTCTTGAAATCAGTATAAGTTATAATATGTCTAAACCTAATAAATTCGTAACTGCAGATACATATAAATACAACTTTTATAAGGCGGATTTGGTGGGTTTATACAATGCCATATCAATAGTTGACTGGTCACCTGTACTTACACTTGAGAGGCCAAATGATGCATGTTCAATATTTTATGATATACTATATAAGCAAATGGATGAGTATGTCCCAACTCAGAGACCCTCTGTTAAATCAAAAAAATTTCCAGTATGGTTTAATAAATCTATTATATCAATGGTTAAGAAAAAATCAGTTATGGAACCGTTATCGAAAAAAGTCTCAGTCACTATTAGATGCCGTTAAATGTATTAGACGCCAAATCCACAAAGAAATAAGAAGTGAATATAAAATATTTATTTCGTCAGTTGAAAACCAATTAACTGATGATCCAAAAAAGTTTTGGTCTTTTGTGCAAAAAAAACAAAAACGTCACGTATACCTTCGTGCATGTTAGATGGTAGTGAAATTTTTGATAATGAACAGGACATTGTGAATGCATTTGCTAACCAGTTTGCCAGTGTGTACAACAATCATCAAGTTCATGAGTGTAATATTGAGGTGTGTGCTAATAGTAACCAAAGCTGCGAATTCTGCAACGAAAAGTGTTGCCCGTCAAATTTGATTGACTTATATCCGGAAACAGTAGGTGTCTTACTTTAAGTTCTTTTTCAATCAACATTACTGACATTTTAGAAATTACGAAAAAATCGTTTAAAAGTAATTTGGTCACTGGTCCTGACAACATTCCAGCATTCTTAATAAAAGATTGTATTCATTATTTATCAATACCACTAGCTCATATTTTTTAAGTTAATACTAAATACTAATGAGTATCCGATAGTTTGGAAAATGTCACGTATAACACCTGTATTTAAATCAGGAAACAAATCTCACATACAAAATTACAGACCTATAACTTTGTTGTGTAATTTTGCTAAACTGTTTGAAAGCATTTTGTCCAAAGTATTGTACTCGCACATATCCAACGCAATAGTAGAAGAACAACATGGCTTCGTAAAAGGGAGGTCTACATTAACTAATTTATGTGAATTTACGGAATTTATATCTACTGCTATGGACAACAGATTACAGATTGACACAATATACACAGATCTCACTAAAGCTTTTGATAGAGTTAATCACTGTATTCTACTAAAAAGTTAAAATATTATGGCATTTGTAAGAAATTGTTGCTATTATTTAAAGCATTGATTGTAGGTAGATCACAGTTTGTTGAATATGGTGGTTACTCTTCCGAAATTTTCCAAGCTATCAGTGGAGTTGCTCAGGGCTCAAATTTAGGTCCAATATTATTTATTATATTTTATAATGATGTAGTCAAAGATCTGCCATGCAAAGTTTCTATATATGCTGATGACTTAAAACTCGCGCATATTATTAGATCACCTTTTGATTGTTTTAACCTCCAACATTGCCTGGACCAACTAAACTTGTGGTGTAAATCAAATTGTCTTGAATTAAATGTAAAAAAATGTAAGAAAATTACTTTTACAAGAAAAACAGACAACATTAACTTCTACTATAATTTGAATGGCACTGTTATAAACAATTGTGAGGAGGTATTACATTAGACAGCAGGCTAAATTTTGGTCTACATATAATAAGTATTTCAAATAAGGCAATGAAAACTTTAGGTTTTAAATAAGGAACACTAAAGATTTTTCTAATATTGCAAGTATAAGGCAAATTTTTTAAGCACTAGGTACGCTCCAAACTAGAGTATTGCAGTATAATTTGGAGTCCTTATACCCAAAATCACATATCATTATTAGAAAATGTTATGAGAAAATATTTGAAATATCCTTTTCTTTAAAATGTATAAACGTTATCCTGATCGTCATTGTGATTTATCAATACTGCTTAAACATACAAATGAATACACTTTGCAAAGTAGACGTTGTGTGTCGTATTTAATTTTTACAAAAACTTATAAAAGGAAATATTATATGTACGAGCTTGCTAAATCACCGTAAACATTACTGTACCTCGTTCATCAAACAGTAGAAGTCATATCATGTTACATTATCCTATTCCAAACACTATTCACCACCACAATAGTACTTTGATTACTTGTTATAGACTATGTAACATGGTAAACTTGAGTTTTGATATTTTTATCAAAATTTTTCGTATGGTCCAATTAAGAGAAATTTATTTGCTTTTTTTCTAATTAGTTACTAATCTTTCTAGGTTTAATTTAATAATACACACATAAATATAGTTTTTGTTGTTAAAGAATATGTATTTATCTGATTTTAGTAATTGCGCTTTAATTTATTTATTTGATCTTATGTGAATAAAGGATTGTTATTGCAATAAGTTTGTCCACTATAGACAATTGTATGTCTGTTGGATTAATAAACACATTATTATTATTATTATTATTATTATTATTATTATTATTATTATTATTAAAAAGTAGATGTTTAATATTCAATCATGAAATACATTTAGCTAATATCGAACTATTTAGACGTAAGAGTAAATTTGTTTATAATTTGTTGAATTAGAAGATAAATGGCTTTTTATAACATTTCATATTTTAAGAAAAGTGGACATAACTCAGAACACTCTGTATTTAGGTCTAGGGAAGCTTTACGAAAGTATACCTTATTTTTTATGTGTAATCAAAAGCTGCAATAGTATACATAGTGTCCCATTAGAAAAAATATAACTTTGATGCGCTAAACTTTTTTGGGACATACTGTATATTTCACAATAGTTTTAAAATGTTATATTTATTAACGTGCATGCTGCTAAAATGACAAAAGATTTAAAACTTTTTTCTGTTTTGCTATAAACCTCCGTCCGTTGGTCATGGATTCATCCTGTACATAGGACAATTAATGTAACCATAATTCTTAAAGTAAGCATCGATGTAATACACAGCAAATCTAGATTACAACATCCTCCAATAACGGAGTAAAGTATTAGTACCTACACTTTTCCGTTTTCTATGATTGCATTATTATAATATTACATATTATTATTGTATTTTTTAATTATGCTTAACTCTCTTATATTCATGCTTAAAATTCTGGTCGTTGGACCACTACAGAACCAATATTTGCTGACAGTTTAATAATGGTATTTTCGCGTTGTGAGATCCTAATTTGTTTACTCAAAACGACCTGAGAAATGTTCCTGTCTTCGTATGCAAGATTGTGCGTGATGATTTCCTTTGTTGATCCTTTTCTAGGGTGTTTGATAACTGCGTTGCTTTTTCTTCTATTTGATAGAGTGCGAATTAATGTTGAAACTTGAACTATTCAAACTTGACAACTAGTGCAATTGGTTTTAGTAAATTGCATATTCTTAACGTATGCGTACCACAGTAGAAGTAGTATAAAAATTTAGTGTTATTGAACTTTTTACAGCTTCGCTAAAATTAATAAAATACTCAGTAAAACAATTACGTTATTTTATTTATTAGTAACAATATATAACATGTATATATATCACACATTCTTCTTAATAATACCGACGGCAAAGCCTGTTCTAAGTTAGACTACCATCAAATTCATCAGCCTTCAAAACTATTAACAAAAATTACAAACTCGTACTAAAGGGAAAGTTCTCAGGTACATTTCCAAATGTATGGTTATATCTGTGCTAGCTTACAGTCGACTTTCTTGTATCTCGGCATAAATTCAAGAAAACAGCTCGCCCTCTATTTGGAATGTCAGCGTAACCGTGTCTATTCAAAGCGCATAGTTGATTGGAATATTGAGCCGACTTTTCCCTAAAATAAAGTCAAAAAAGTATTGTATCATCTATTTGGCGCAAAAGTACAACTTACATCCTTTCTGGAAACTCCATTTCGTCTACAAACACGCTCTTAACATATAAGTGATTATTACACCAAAACAAACAAATTGTTCTTGGTTCCAAAACATTCATATCGTATTCCCATGTCAAATCTACTCTTTTAACGACACCTTTTAAGTCTTGAGGATGTGATAAAACAACTGAATAACTTGTTCCGTGCTGAAGTTTCGTTTCACCAAATGGTGTTATATCAATGTCCACTATTCCGGTTGAACTATAAATTGCTCCGCGAAGGAAGCCCTGAACCCAATCTTCAGCGACAATTGGTTTTGCTAACTGTACCGTTATTCGATATAAACGATCTGAATAAAGCAACTTACTTAAAGCACTTTCAGGAATATTCACTTACGACAAAATGGCATATTCTTTCCTGTTAAGGTATAGTATTTAGTACCAGGCCCTTCAATTACTTTACTAGAGGGTGCAATTTCATTATCCAAACCTAAATTGGTGTCTGCGTGGTATCCCATCACAGAGCAATCTTTAGAATTTGATCTGCAACCAAAACATCTTCCTTCTAAAAAATCTTCATAACTGGAGCATTGTCGAGCTAAAACGATTTACGTTACTTATAGTCTTTTAATATTAATTGATTTACCGATGAATGGGCATTTACTATTGATGCTGTTTATAAACAACTTAATAGCTCTGACGTGATTGCAAGCAACTAATACCCGTGAAGCCTCTTCCAGTCCTTCTCTGCAAATAAAAAGCGATGCATCACACAGTATAATCGCGACAATGTTTCTATTACCTGATTAACGTTAATGGAATTAATGGGGTTTGTGTTATATCACATCCGGGTTGTTCTTTACCATTATTGGGGTAGAAATCAATATGACCACATGGTTGCGACATACCGTATGCTAAAAAATTACAAAATATTAAAACGTTCAAAATTTGTTTATCAGGCAAACCTAGGAAGAAGATGCTTTTTCCATCTGTATGAATGACATCTACAAATTTCGCATCTGTCGGATCTAAACGTACGTGCGATGGCATTCCCTAAAAGGCGTTAATTCAGTATTACTTTCCAATGAATACGTACAATTTTAATGAAATTTGATAGAAGAGAAAATGTAGGTCGTACGAAACTTAATCCCGTTTCGTAAATTATGTAGGTACTTTTCTCCTTCGCTCAATATAATTAATTACGTAATTTTGCAAAAATGGCTAAAAGTTTTTGTTTTCGCTCGAATAATATTTTGCGGTCAATGAAAACGAGTAAATAATTAATGAAATTAAATACCAAACATTCTAATTCGAAATTAAGATCAAACTTTTGGTGCAATTTAAAAGTGCATTTGCGTTTTGAGTTCATCTGTTTCGTTCCGCGTTACATTCTCTTTTATCTTTCGTAGATTTAGTGATCGATTAGAATTTGAAACTAAGATTTTATTGTATGTTCGAGGAAATGAAAGTACAAATATTAATTATTTTACTTCTGCGGTGTAATTTATGTTACAGAATACAGTAAATAATTTGTTCAGAACGTGCTTCCGCTTTGAATGAAACAAGCTTCCAAACGTTTTCTAATTAATTTTTAAAATGATATTGCACAGGATTTTTTAATAAATTCGCGATGATTTTAAGTCAACATGTTTCAGTTTTTACTTCCTTGCTTTATAAGTTATTCGTATGGTTTATTTGTAAGTGTTAATTAGATCTCTTTTTGACGACTGTTTATGACTGAACATTAAACTTGAACAAAGTAGAAAACACTTTTCACGAACAACTAACCATGATTTCTGTTACATGGATTTTTTTAAAATTTGTTTTTTTTTTATATAATTACGACATTTCATAAAAAGTAAAATAAAAATAAATTTTACACATATGTCATTGCAAAATTGTTTAAGCGTCCATCACCGGTAGGAATTAAACCGATTGCATGGGTGTCAATGTATACATAAAATTTAAATAAAACATTGTTGTATACACACAAAAAAGGTGTCAATGAATAGAAAAAGGTTTATTGTAGAGCCATCCTGATAGGGTTTTTTAATTTGTTTACAAAGTTTTGGTAAAATTTGTTTGAAGTTTATTCTATTTCAAGAATGTTTTACAAGAAACGCTAACAAAAATGGAACATTTTAATACACAAGAGCTCTATAAGAAGCTTTCCTCTTTGCAGTGATATTTATTCTATTTCAATAAAACTATTTATTATGCAAACTTTAGTATATTTTGAAACGAATGCAACGTTAAAAAATTTGCATTGTGCAGTGCAGTGCAGCGATTAAACATCGTTGGACGCTTAAATCCTCAAAATCGTAAACAACATTGACTTGTAGAATAGAAAATCCGCCGGAAACATTCATTTACCGGCCACGTACTTGCAAAAGTAAATTTGTTAAAAATTCCTACGTTATGGTTTGGCAGAATTAATTTAATAATATAGTATGCTACAATATACAGGGTGATCCCTGAGTTTTCTTTCAGAACATTCACACCTTCCGTAAGGCGTCCAGACATCTTGAAACGTTCCTGACAATAATTTTTAATATGAAGATTAATCTGTAGTTGTTCCGTATCATAATGTAAAATAAATTATAGTGGACATTAATTGTCAGAATATTGCAATGGTTCCAAAATTAGCAATAATTTCTTTCTACTGAGTATGTATTATAAAGTTGGTGAAATATTTTTTTCTACTTCTGTATTGTAATTTATATATTAGAGTTTTACAATCTGTACTCTAATGAAATCCATTACGATACAAATTTTTATTACGATACAGATTTAGAACCAATAAAATTGCGACATTACGTAATTATCAAATGTTCCATTTAAGAATCAATAGAAATACCCTTATTGCACTTATCGACTGGTGATGTGGCTAAAAGTAAAACATAAATTTAGCAAATTTGACAATTCGTAACTAGTAGTAGTGCTGAATTACAAAATTAACGTTTTGATTTAACATTATGGGGTCGTAGAGAAAATAGTGTATGCAATTCGCATGTAATGGCTATTAAGACACTTGCAACTTGCTTATTGCATAATATACTATAACGTTACTACGACTTATTCACAATAAGAAAAAGAGATTTAAAAATGATATTAAGGCAGTGGCTCCTAATATGTCGCCAAATGTAAAATGTCCATTGGACAAAAGGATAATAATATGTATTTAACAAGATATTCATCATGAAGAACATTTATGATATAGTTTTTGTTAAATTATTGTGGTATTACATTTTAGTTGTCAGGAAATAGAAATTTTTTGTAAATTTTTAATTGAAGTTAATATGGTGTCAATCACTACGTCAGACGCATTTATTTCATTATTTACCATAGCAAAATGAAGTTTTGGTAGGGTATTTAATTGAAGGAATGGTATAGGACAAAGTAATTTCTAAAATACCTAAATAAGTTAAATACTTGTAGGTTTAAGTGGCGGAAAGATGAAAGAAAATTAAATAAGCTATACGATAAGTTTATAAAATATATACAGGGTATACTATTTAAATGTTCTAATCATCGAACTAT
Organism: Abscondita cerata; assembly: GCA_030710515.1. Lineage (NCBI taxonomy): Eukaryota > Metazoa > Arthropoda > Insecta > Coleoptera > Lampyridae > Abscondita > Abscondita cerata. Next base: position 224,149 of record JALBCR010004570.1, on the reverse strand, counting down.
AAATTATAAACACCCTCTAAGGAGATTTGTATTAGTCAATCAATAAATATTTAATTTAAACATATGAGTAAATTTGTTCTCTTTATTTTTATCATGAGATTTATTTTTTTAAAACCTTACATTTTAAGGAGAATGACCATAACTTACTACACTCTGTATTTAGGTATAGGAAACTCTTATAAAAGTAAAGCTTAATTTTTAGTAGAATTCAAAAATGCAATCATATATAGGGTCTTCTTAATAAAAAAAACACAACTTTGGTATGGCACTTGGTTATGGAACACCCTGTATATTTAAAAACATTTTTAAAATGTGTTCTTTTTTTGACTTACATAATAAAACTGTAATAGAAGTTATCGAATATATGCCGTTTCTCCGTAAAAATTCGTGGCGTCTTTCATGAATCACCCAAGGCACCAACCACAAAAAAATATCCCCAGCATCTTTGATCAAATCAGTACATACATTACCTCTTTTAATTATGTTATTACGCAGACGCTACTTATAAACTTCTGAATGATTCTGATAATTTGTTACTAATGTACATAAGAAACAGAGATGCACGACGAAAAAAGCTATACAGGGTGCCCATAATCTATCTCATAACATGGGTAACTTTCTTAATATGCAAAATAGGTAATAGGTTAAATTAGGAAAGTTGGGCAGAATTACAAGCAAAATGTTAAACTTTTTTCAAATTTGACATGTCTTCAACTTTTGAAATTTTGTGAAAAACTGAAAACAGTCGATTTTTTTTAATGTTGTCCTGTTCCACTACTACTTACTTTAGAACTGAACTAAAATGACATCTTATACATATTTTTACGTAGAATTCGATAAAATTACTCAAAATGTCATAACCCTCTTGATTTTCGAGATATAACACAAACTTACATTTTTTAAATGACAATCATAGTTGGCTGTGATCTTATTAAATAGCTTTTGTTTTTGCGATTTCATTGATATAAGGTTCGATATACTTTACTCTTGTATTTCTATTTAAATGCCCAAAATTGTGTTGTTGATACCATTAAGGAACAAAATGATTTACAAGTTAATTAAACTTGAAACAAAAAATTTATATTGACAATATAATACCACAAGTAGGTACTATTAATGGTTTGTAATTATGTTCTATTTCAATAATGTACAAAAGACATAAAAGTTCATATTAAATGTTCGAAATGGCCCCCGTTAACCAATATGCACATTTGACATCTTCTAACCATCTCTCTATGCACTTTTTCCAAACTGCGAGGACGAATTCTTCTAATAATCAACCTAATTCTATCTTTTAATTCTTCTACATTATTGGGTTTTTCTTTGTACACCCTGTCTTTAACGGTTCCCACAAAAAAAAACGAGAGGTGTGATATCAGGTGTTCTTGCCGGCCAATTAATAGGACCTGAATTACCGATCCAGCTCGGAAAACGTTCGGAAAGTTATTCAGAAACAGCTCTAAAATTATGAGCAGGAGCACCATCATGTTGGAAATGAGTAAGATTTTGTACCACATTTAATGGCAGTTCATCTAACATGTCTTCCAAGTCATTTTGAAGAAATTCTAAATATCGCCTTCCATTTAAATGGTAATTGTAAAAGAACGGACCAATTATTCTGCTACCGAGGATGCCACACCACACATTTATTGAAAAATATGTTGATCTGTCTCTCAACAGTAACATGAGGGTTGTTCTCAGACCAATAGTTATTATTATGTCTATTAAATACACCGTTATTGGTAAATTTTGCCTCGTCAGTAAATAAAATTCTGCGCGAGAAATATGGATCGTTGTCAGTTTCTCTAAAAACCATCGAGCGTAATTTAATCTTCTCTCTGAGTCGGCTGGATACAAGGTGTTGCCGATATGAAATTTATACGGCTTGAATCGATTTTGTTTTAAAATTAAACGAGCTTTTTCTGTAGAAGTACCACACTCACTTGCAATTTCACGGGTAGATGTTTTTGGTTTATAATTTACATATGCCAAAACTCTTTCTTCGTCTTCTTGATTAAACTTTTGCTTAGCTTTTGGTTTCATAAATGATCCTTATAGTTTTAAATTATTTTCCAGTTTGGAAAAAGTCTTTTATCTGGTTGTCTTCTTTCCATATATCTTTGCAAATACATTTCACTGGCTTCATTACTATTTCTGTTGCTAGCATAATAACAAAAAGCATGTCGTTCTCTCTCTTCATTTGAATACATTGTTTATTTTGAGAATTTTATGTTTTAAAAATAAATCACCGTGAATAATACAACTTACTTATGTAAATCAAATTATTTAGTTGACGACACAGGCTTTTGTTTCAACAGGTTTTTGTTTGAAGCATTTGTTTCCATAGCCTGCCTGTGTATTATTTTGCAGCTTAATTGTATCAATAAACTACTTTTAGCATTTACAAAAAAATGTAAGAGTAAAGTATATCGAACCTTATATCCAATGAAAAATCACATAAAAACAAAAGCTATTTAATAAGATCACAGCCAACTATGATTGTCATTTAAAAAATGTAAGTTTGTGTTATATCTCGAAAATCAAGAGGCTATGACATTTTGAGTAATTTTATCCAATTCTACGTAAAAATATGTATAAGATGTCATTTTTAGTTCAGTTCTAAAGTAAGTAGTAGTGGAACAGGACAACATTAAAAAAATCGACTGTTTTCAGTTTTTCACAAAATTTCAAAAGTTGAAGACATATGTCAAATTTGAAATAGTTTAACATTTTGCTTGTAATTCTGCCCAACTTTCCTAATTTAACCTATTACCTATTTTGCATATTAAGAAAGTTACCCATGTTATCAGATAGATTATGGGCACCCTGTATACAATGTATATTTTAACAATATATCTATAAAATTGATTAAATATTACTTTGCACCAATGCCAATAGTTCTTGCCTCCGACTATTTCATTTTGTGATGTTTTTCCAAGAGTGTTGGGCAATACCGGATTTCAAAGTCTCTCCTTTCTGCGTGTGGGTTTTATGTTCCTTCAATCTGATAACTAAGGGTCTTTTAGTTTCCCCTACGTATGACTGGCCGCATTCACATGGGACTTCGTAGAAGCTTCCGGCATTGCCCAACACTCCTGGAAAAACATCACAAAATGAAATGGTCGGAGGCCAGAATTATACACCGAGAAGAGCACTGGTACAAGAGAAAATTTAAAAAAGCAGCGTTTATCGAAAACAACAAGAATGTCTTTAGTCAACCCAGCGTAGAGATTAACAATGTGTGGAAACCCTTAATTGGATGCCTGACTAATCTCAGTCTACGTCCTTCTCTATGTATTACAAAAGAAACCTGAATAGTGACACTTTCTCGCATGGGCGTATAAAATAAATATAATATGTAAATATAAATAAATTCAAAATACCATTCAAGTTACTGTAGTTTCGCTAGTGTAAATTTTTATACTTTCCATGAATATGTAAGTTACCTTGATAAAACGCTCGTTGTAGGAAGAGCTATTTAAATTAATTAAGAAAAACTTCTAGCTGACTTTTCCAACATGTTTCAAAAGTTTTTGAAATTTCAAATACTTTTTCTCGGTAAATTCTTTTAATAAAATCTAAGATTAAGTACCGAAGTATTTGCGTACTGGCTTTTTTATGAAAATGAACAGTATCTTAAAAAACTGTTTTGTACTTTTGAGAACAATAAATATTATTCTGCCGTGCTAGACAAAAAAGCCGTAACTACATTTTTTTGTTAAACGAATTTGAACTGTCTATTGGTTCCTAGTTCTTTTTGGTGTCATAAAAGCTTAACATTAGAAAGAACATGAATTAACCAAGATTTGTATTGATGTTTTTCAATAGTCACTTTGGAGTGGCCTAAAATATTTGTCTTTAAATACTTACCTACACCTGAAAATGGAGATACGTCTTTTTTGCTTATCACAGCAGTATTGACAATTTAATTTATGTATAAAAATCGCATATGCCGCAATGTAATTGTCACTTTGATATCGGCAAAAGTTACCTGCAACTTTCATAGTGACAAATGCACTGGGGATTTTTTTCACTTGAATTTTTTAATCGATTATCCATTGATATTTAAAGTTGTCATTCTGAAAGTTTATTCAAATTAATATTTATAATAATATGTATCCAAAATAAATAGTTTGACGTGTTCTAATTTTCGTATTCATTAAATTGTCCTGCCGAATTACAGTCGAGGTTTATATTTTAGCGATTAAATATGTTTTCTTTAGCAATTTGATTTGAAAAACTTCAACCTAAAAACGCTTCCACCGAATAGCACATTCAGGAGAATTAACACTCTCATGTGCCATTCGGTGTCGCGTTCTAATAATTGACAGTTTTTCTCGTCAAATCATAGACAAACAGATTTATTAAATCCCAAAATCTACTCAGCAACATATAAACCTCTTCTGCAATTATAAGTAAGAATTGCATGACATATTGTGGAAGATCCACTCAAAATTTAGTAGTTTTTTTTATGATTACCAACTTCCGAAAACTTGTTGACAACTTACTCGTTAGCTTAATTTAATAAGTGGACATTTTTTTAACAATAAAAGTAGCCCAAAATTTAATGAATTTAATTTAAAACAATAAATGTCTTCTTTGCTGTAATTTTATTACTACTCTTTCGCTCGAACTAATTAATTACGTTTTTTACAATCACTCGAAAAAGTTTCCAGAAATAATCAAACCACTGGAGGTATTGTAAGTAAAAATTTGTACAATTAAACATTTTCTTGCATTTCCTTTTTTAGATAAGGGTATGATGAATCTGTAATTATCACTAGCCACTATTTGAGTCTCTGACAGAGTGGATTAAAAAAATTTATGTGTTAGTTGTGAGTGGTGACCTCATACTAAATATGAGTATCTAGACAAGTAACGTACACCTTTGTTTTGAAGTCGCCATGATAGAAAAAGAGGTGCAACGACGGAGCTACCACTGAAATAACAGAAAATACTTCAATTTAGCACATGAAAAGACCTGTCACTGTTAAATAATTCTGTTAACCTATAAAATACATGAGCCATCTTGTAGGTATATCTTCCAGTTCCACTTACAAATTCCACTCGACACGTGATGTTTTAGTGTCGTCCTTCAGTGCTCTCTTTTTAGTATTTCGGCTTGATTTTTCGGTTTAAAGCAAATAGAGCGTTACTCATATAGGTACTTATATTAAGTCTGAGGTGGTGACTGACAAATCCAGGTTACGATCATAAACTAACCAAATCTTTTCTATTATAAACCGTACTAAATTGCATAAAAACTTTTTGAGATACAAAAAATTATTTGTAGACAAAAATAGTTCAAATGAAAGTTGTAGATAATATAATTTACAACAATTTTTTATTGTTATTACTCAAAAAATGGGAACATTTTGTACATTTTTAGTGTTTGCAACGCTATCTCACAGAGTGTAATTTCTATAATAAATGCCAGAAAAAGTTATCGCCTTTTTAGGTACATGTTAATATACAGAGTTCAGCAAAGATAATGTTTATATTTTTCTTAACAAAGGGTTTAATTATTATTATTGTCAAATACTAAATAACAAGAAAAGATCATTACAACATTAAATACAAATTAACAAACAGGTACATAAGATTTTTTTTCCAACTGAGCATAGGAAACACGTATAATCATTTTGCCATTGATTGACATGGACTTCTTAAAATTGAACATATGTTTTTGATTTTAAAAAGCAGGTCGCCACTGGTTTATATCAAGAAACAGGTGAACCAGGAAATCCTATTGCAGGTCCGCAGCGATCGGCAGAACTGTCTAGTAACTGGTTTCCTCCGAAGTTTCTATCAGTATAGCTGGAGCTCACATCGATAGAGTCTTATGCAGTAAAGCGTATGATAGACCAAAAGGAAATTAATATTAGAAAGGAGATTTTTACCAAATCTTGACATTCCCAAAATATGTCTGAGAAAATAATTTTTTAAGTGAAGTGAAAATTAAAATGTTGAATTTATAATTTTGGAAGATAAGCACAGTCCAAATGGATTTTTATTGTTTAGAATTTGTTGTAGGACCCCTTCGTAATGAAAGTGGAAAACAAAAAGAACTCGAATTGTTGATAAAGCTCTCATACCGGGCGAGTTGTTACTGTTTTCTACCTCCACCAAGAAGGTATAATCGTTGTGAATATTAAAGTTCATATATATGTTTATCATATGCATAACTGAAAGACGTTATCATGAAGAAAATAATTATAGGAGATTTGATTTTATAGTACGTTGAAATATTACATTTTTGAATATTTAACTTAACTTGAACTTAATGCAATTATCCCTACACCAATGTTTGATTAAATTGATTAAACTATTAAAAACACGAATATAAAAAGATATGAATTTTTTCGCTTTTACCTTTAAAACACAAATTATTGTATTTGTTAACACGATGCTAAGTAACCTTTTTAAATACATATTAACAAGATGTGCGTTTTAGTCACAATACGAAGTTCGCAACAACGGATTTTAGTAACAAGCTGAACTTAGTTCCAAGTAAATTATGTCACTTGTCAGTTATTTAGGTTAGTTTTAATTGTCAAAATGTTTCTAATTTATAGTTATATATAGGTAATTAACAAAATTTTTAGACACTGGTTTTAAATAATTAAATCTCGTGTCTAAAATGCTCTTTATAAAACTTGTTGCATAATACACTATTATAAAATTTTCAATTTTCACATTATCGGCCAGTTTTTTAGTCATTGATTACTGTTACGATGATAAGTGATAATTGTTGTCTCAATTATCTCCTTGGAAATTAACCGAAATTAACCTTAATCAGAGATTAAAAAACTGCCCCTTATGGCAGAACTACCAACATGGCCTAAACTTCAGCTATGCTAAAAAAACAATTAAAAAAAAAAAAAAAAAAAAAAAAAATAAAATTAATTAATTATATAATATTTTCATAACAAAACAACAAAACAAATAAAAAAATTATTTTTATTAATAAAAAAAAAAAAAAAAAAAAAAAAAAAAAAAAAAAAAAAAAAAAATTATTATATTTTAAATTAAAAAAAATAAAAAAATTAAAAAAATAAAAAATAAAAAAAAAAAAAAAAAAATAAATTTATTTTTATTTTTTTTTTATTTTATTTTTAATTAAAATATAAAATAAAATTAAAAAAAAAAAAAAAAAAAATAAAATTAAAATAAAAAAAAAAAAAAATTAATTTTAATAAAAAAAAAATTAAAATAAAAAAAAAAAAAAAATTTTTATTTAAAAAAAAAAAAAAAAAAAAAAATTTATAATTTATTATAATTTAAAAAAATTTTTAAAAAAAAAAAAAAATAAAAAAAAAAATTTAATTAAAAATAAAATATTAAAATTAAAATTTATTTTAATTTTAAAAAAAAAAATTAATTAAATAATTTTTAAAAAAAAAAAAAAAAAAAAAAAAAAAAAAAAAAAAAAAAAATAAAAAAAAAAAAAAAAAAAAATAAAAAAATAGTATAAATTTTTTTTCTCCCTAAACTTTAAAAAATAAAAAAAAAAATCATAACTAATTTTAAAAAAAAAAAAAAAAAAAACCGTGTTATGGTTTTAACAATTGTATCTAAGTTTTTAAGTATTACTTAAGTTTAAGTTGTGTTAGTGCAACGGGTCCTAAGAATAAACTTTTAGTGAGAAGTTATTAATAAAAATAGTAAATAAGAATGGTCCCAGTAATGATCCTTCAGGCACACTTGATGTAACATACAATGATTTTAAAAAATATTTGATTAACATTATAAGATTGAATTCGATCAAATAAATAGTTACAATACCAATTTAATAATAAGGTATGCGAGATTTAATTTATTCTGTTATAAAACAAAAAAAATATTATAATTAGGAAGCCCCTGTACCTATAAGTAGGTACCTTATATTGTATTGAAAAGCATTAATTTAAAGTTAAACTCCCTGTAACTCTTCAACGGGTACACTTAAAACCAAAGACCATAATGGTATTTGCTTAAACGTTACCTAGTTGAGTAAATTTACATGACTAACCCTACAGAAATTAGGTACTTGAACATTATAATGCAGTATCGAGCTTGTCGCAAAAACAATATTCATATATTAAACAATTCAAGCGCATGTTCAATATCAGTAACCTTTAACCCGGAACAAAGTTTTAAATCAATAAAAGTTTACCAATTACATTGGACTTTAATTGACTAAATGTTAATGAAATCAATAGTTATGGGTATCAAATAACTTATGAATAATAACCTAACCGGATAAGTCAAGTAGTAGCTCCAATACTGTTTTTTTTTAAATTTTTGTCAAAAAAATACCAAAAAACTTATTAAAAATTACTTACTTGAAAATATGGTTCGGCTGGATCGAGTCCAGTAATTCTTCCTAAACCAGATACCAACGATCCAGCATAACCAGCAGTGTGCGCTCCCAAAGAGTGTCCGATAATGTGCACATCTGAGGGATCAACATCGTGGTTTTTCTAAAAACGCAGATCAACTGTTTATACCGTTAGCATTTCAAAACTACTCACAATCAAATAATTAATAAAATGTGCCACTTCTAATCCGACCAGACGAGTATTTGCGGTTGCTTGGGTGTATAAAGGAAGGCTTCCACCTGCCCAATCGACAACTATTACATTTTGATCTTCAACTTTGAGAAGCTCTTCTTTCATTTCGCTTACCTCTACGTACAAAAACATGAATCGATGTTGTATAGAAATCGTATTACTACTTACCCAATTAGATAAAGGTGTATCAATAAAACCGTGAATAATAAACTTTATTTTATGTTTAAGCCGCAAGCTCGATTTTTGAATGGTTTCATTCTGCGCATGGATAATCTCACCCCTAAAAAGGTTTATGGTTATTCAAAATTACATGATGTATTTACTATAACAGAAACAATATTTTTTAAATTTATTTTAAAATATGCAAAAAAAGGCATGAAAATTATTGAACTGTTCTTACCTCAGAGGGGTGATTTTTTGTATACAATATAAATCTAGTATTTATCACAGATCTTGGCAAAGGAAATACGTTAATGGGGCGATGGATTAAATGGTACCAACTCCTTGTTAAGTTTAAGCATCCAATTTCGTCATAACATCTTGTTTCGTTTTCAACTGCGTGCGATTTTACGAAAATACTGCGCCTTTGTATAAGAAAAATACTTACATGGTAACCAAGGAAAATTAAGGACCATTTTATCAATTCTTGCCCAACTAAATGGATCGACAGGAACTTTCGCCGAAATAATTTTTAAAAACAAGAAAATTACTTGAAGTAACACTAATTGCATTTTTCGCCAGGTTTTTTTAAATTACATTACATTGCGTTTAAGTGCAGCTGCTTCTTACATTCGACTCGCCCCGATTGTAATCTAAAAAAAATTAAATTTTACAAATTTTGTCGGTTGATGTGATTAAAAAAACACGTAAACTAGGTAAGAAACCGGCCAACATTACTGACCTACTCGGTAAAAGAAATAAACATTCCGGATACACAATCGCACTGTAAATGAGATACTGTAATATAGTATCTCCAATAGTATATTACCATTTCTCCGATCGCTCGCAAGCGGTTACACAAGATAAAAACATCACGTTATGCAAGAAAAAATAAAACGAAGAAAGCTTTCTCCAAATAGTGCGGACCCCAATTTTAAGATTGCAATTGACGACGATTTCCGGATTCCAAAGATTTGTACCAAACAAGAATTTTGTTTGTGTGTTGTAGTTGCATTTTTTACTTTTACGGTTTGAATTCGACTTACATAATATGGTCTTGGCAGTGAAACTTAATTAATTGAACGGCCTTGCGGCTTTAAATTTATTTCCTTCGTTCCAGTGTTATTACTTTTTGTAAGAATTGCTGTACCGTATTAAAACATAAGTTTATTTTACTAAGCGTTTCAAATCAATTAAGATGTTAGTAACGCGTCACAATTATGCAATATTTTTTTGTATGAGTGATCGATAAGTTATAGATATCAAAATATTTTGTGCCTTTAAATACGTAATTATTTTATTCAGAAACATTTCATCAATAATTAGAAGAACGACCTCAATTGCGATTACAATAATACATGAAATAGTCAATTATTATTCAAATAAAATTTAAGCGGTTATTTAGGTGCAATAGAAACTTTACAACACTTTATTACACAAAAATATTTCTTCATTTAATTTGAATAACTGTTTTATTTGAAGTTGTTTAATCTTCACTCACTTAAAATCTTCAGAAGGTACCAAAACCTTTAAAATTGTACCTATTTCGAGATTACTTTAATTTTGAACTTACTGATAAAGATTTTATGAAGTACTTTTCTGTTTTTATTGATATTTTCTTTAACTAAAACTTTTAACAGAACATTACTTTTGATTTGTAAATGGAACACTCGGTATTTTTTCATATTTTTTGAATCAACGTATTATTTACATATACAAGAGCATCAGGTATACTACTCTGGAAGCGAAAATGGATTACACAAAAACGGAGTTGGTTTCATTGTTAACAAATCCACAGCAAAGTATGTAATAAACTTTGTCCCAGTGTCGGAGCGGATAGCTGTATTGCAGCTGGAAACTAAGCCAATAAAACTTAATATCGTACAAGTTTATACACCCACAGCGGACAAGAGTGAGGACGACATTGAAGAGTTTTACAATTCATTAGCAACCATTTTGAATCATATTCCTAAAAATGATATGACTATTACTATGGGTGATTGGGGGAAATAAATCCAAGAGGGGAGCGTTTAAATACGTTTGTTGCTGAATATCAATTTGTTGTCCTTAATACATTCTTTAAATTACTATCGGGCAGACTGTATAGATGGCACTCGCCGAGGGATCAACCGGACAACATAGTCAGAAACTTTGTAGTAGTTTCCTTAGATAGAAGGCCTTCTATAGGAGCTGGATGTATAACCAAAAGATAGTCAGGAACCAAATTGACTATATGTTAGTAAACAAGAGATTCCGAAACAGCTGTCAATCCGTTAAAGCATACCCGAGAGCCTATGTGGGATCAGATCATAATTCACTAGTTGGTTCTTTTGAAATCAAACTAAAAAAATCCTCGACTTAATGTTACAAAGAAGAAAAGTAAAAGAAAATCAACAAAATATAAAATCCTACAGAATCTAATCAGAAGAGAAATTAGGAAAGTAAAACAATATTGGTATAGTAAAGAAGGATAACCACTTCAACATGCATAAGAAAATTAAAAAAGCTGCTGGACTAACAAAAACGAACACAATAGGATGACTTGTAAACAACAGGAACATTATAATCATTGATAAAGACGAGAACGTAGATACATGGAAAAACTATATAAAGTCTGTATACTATTGGCGCGGAGTAATAAATCATAATTGCTTGAAATAATTCTTTATTTTCTTGTGAAAGCGGTACTTCTACGGTTAAGTAAAAACCAATAAATTCTAACCAAAATACGATCATTGTGCCGCTCTTGCAGCATATCGACCCATCTAGGGTCTGAGAACAATAGTTTAATCTGTGTAAATACGTTGCCATCAGCCCAGATACTGACGAAACGAGAATCATAGCCGTAGATGTGGGTATTATACCAAGATACAAAAATAATGGTATATAATACGTAAGAAGTAAAATTTATAATGTGATCTAATATACAAATAAAATAAATAACATATAAATAATATGACATAAATATAAAATAAAATAGTAATGCAGATATCGTCAGTACATTTATTACAATTACAATTAATTTGCGGGGACAAGTAAGGATTGAAACAATAATAATTCATGTCAAGGTAGATTTTACTATTGTAATATATTTACCTACTAAAAATATGATTTTCCAAACGTATCAGGTACCTACGCCACTGCAATACGGGAGATTCGATAATTCTGACAGGTTTATTACTCCGCGCCAATAGTATACTGAGTATACCTAACTGTACTATTTAGAGATGACGATAGACCACTCCGCCCTTTATCGAATGTAATTCAGCACCAGAGATAACAATAGACGAGGTAAGAAAAACACTCATACAAATAAAGGATGGATAAAAATTATTCAGAAATCCTAAAACTTTTTTACTAGGAAAGCATACAATGGCTCACAAATATCTTCAATTCCATATATAACACCGAAAAATTACCTCAATCATGGTTAAAATCTACGTTTATAACTCTTTCTAAGAAACGAAGTGCTAGACAATGTTCTGATTATCGTACCATAAGCATTATGAGTCACCTCCTGAAAACCTTTCTAAAAATAATTCAGCAACGCATTTATAGACATTGTTAGGAGTAACTAGGACCAACACAATTTGGATTCAGGAATGCAACAGAAACAAGAGAAGCTCTCTTCTGCATACAAGTGCTATTTCAAAGATGCGATGTATACGCTTGTTTCATCGACTACCATAAGGCGTTTGACACAGTTCGACACAGTAAAATGGTAGACGTACTTAAAAAGGTTGGAATAGATGACCGAGATCTAAGAATAATCACAAACCTGTACTGGGGTCAAATTGCAGACGTGCGAGTGGAAGGAAACATCACTGATAACATACTTATTCAAAAAGGTGTCCGGCAAGGTTGTGACCTGTCTCCCATAATTTTCAATGTGTACTCTGAGAATATTTTCAAGGAAGCGTTAGGAAATTTAGAAGATGGCATACGTATAAACGGAGAAGTTTTAAACAATTTTAGATATGCTGACGATACGGTGATATTCGTAATTGGGATCAATCCGTTGAAATAAAACGCAAAATAGAAAAGGCTCGAGTTGCGTTTGTTAAAGTGAAAGCAAGTCATGACTTGCATATAGATATGAAAATAAGACTATTGGACTGTTACATCTTTCTTGTATTACTATATGGCGCAGAATCGTGGACCCTCAACGAAACAACAACAAAAACGCTTGAAGCATTCGAAACGTTACCAATGCCACCGTGTTACAAAAGATGAATAAAGAGAGCAAAGTCATAACAATTATAAAAACTAAAAAACTTGAATAATTAGGCCACATAATAAGAAATGGAGTGCGATATCGATTGCTTCAGCTGGTATTACACGGAAAAGTATTGGGAAAGAGAGGTCCAGGAAGGAGAAGGATATCGTAGCTCAAGAATTTAAGAACATGGTACAATACCACAACAACAGAACTTTTTAGAGCCGCTATAAATAAAATACAAATAGCTAGATTGATCGCTAATATCCGTTAACGGATCTGCACTAACAGAATAAGATTTACATATAATAAGAACTTTTTTAAATTAATATTTTTTATCCAATTTTATAAGCAATTTATCTATTATTTATAAAATTTCAAATCATTGTTTTTTAATTATTTTTATTCCAACGATTACCTTTATGGCATCAAAATTATTCAAATATTATAATCAGATTCACAAGATTAAAAACTAACGCGGTTTTTGATTTGCAAATGGAATACTCGACATTTTTCGTCATTTTTTAATTAAAGTTATTGTTTTACGTGAGTTAGGAAGATGTGAATTATTTTTAAATGCGTATTTTTTATTTAATTTGAATAAACACAACTAGTTATCTGTTAATTCCTAAACATCAAAACATTGGTCTTTCTAAATAATATCCGTTTTTAACGGCGTAAATATAATGATCATTATTGATTTTATATTTTGTCTATAAATATATAGCATTTTTTATTTTACGAATAAATAAATAAACAAAAAACTAAAAGGAAGATTTTTGAGACAATTGAAATAATACGGAGTGTTCCATTTACAAATCAAAAGTCATAATTACCAATAGCGTCTTGATATGAAAAAACGATTGTAGCTGCGCCATAGTCACGTGAATTTGCGTAGTGAGGTTTGAGTGCCCGCAGCTTTCATAACCGATTTTCATAACCTATAACAATATGACGGTAGGAAAAATGATCACGTGAAGAGATGTGAGTGTTCGTGAAGAGATGTAAGTGTTCTCTATTGTTGACAGCAATAATCAATGTATAATACAAAGTTACTACGTGTACCCAATCTTTGTTTTTTTTCTATAATACTTAAACCATATATTTGTAATTGGCGTGTAACCCACATTGGATGAGATACATAAGTCAGAATTATATTAACGTAGGTATGCTAAAGTTATATACCCTATATATTTTTGGATGAATTCTGGGGGTTGTCTGAGTATTAAGGAAGCGTCCAAAAAGGACAAAATCCCATTTAAAACATTATGCAATAGATGTAAACATGAACAATCTCAAGTCCGCCCAACCATATTCACTCATGCTGAGAAGTGGTTATATTAGAATGTGTAGCTAGATCATCTGATTGGAAGTTTCCTTTGAATCTTCTAGATTTAAATATTACCTAGACCGCCAAGGCAAAAATATAATTACACTGAAAAACAATCTACCATGACCAGATTGATGTGTAGATCTGCCCACGAACAGAGGTTTTGGCAACGAATATTAAGAAATCAGGGCATTCAGAAAAGATTTCTAGAAGTAATGAATTATTCAAAGATAACAAGATTGGCACTTTACTACCGCCATACATAATTTTCAAAAGTTTCCATATTTACGATACTTGGAGAGAGGATGAACCACATGGCTATCTATGTTGTAATCATCCATGCTGTAGTGCATGAGCCAGATATAAACAAACAGCAAGCGGATGTCTCGAAAGGATAACGTTCCGCGGCTGGTTTATCAATTCTTTCTTGTTATATGCAAGACGCCTAGACAGACCAACATCTGTAATTGACGACATCTTGTCAACGCACATGGATAATGATGTCTTAGCTAAATGCGTCAAAAGTAATATACGGTTTATTTGCTTGGTGTCCAATTCAGTATATCTGTGTCAACCTGTGGTTTTCCGTCCGATGAAGTAAGCTTGGTGCACGGTCTTGACATATTGAAAAACTCAAAACGCTCAGCAGATTTTGAGAAAATTTTTCAAGATTTAAGAAAATGTTTAGATAAAATAGATGATGTTCCATTAAAAGACACAAAAGAGCAAGCCGAACAAGTGCAATAATGCGAAATTTAGGGTCAATAGAATTTTCCAATTGACGATATCAAGTTCTGAAAAAGATTACCACAAGAAAGCGCAAAGGCGCAGAAGGTGCTCTAATCTCTCTTTGAACGATAAGGACTCTGGCCTATTAAAGCCAGAAAAGAAAACACGTTTAAATATTGCTTCAGGATGCAGTGAGAAAAACTCCTTACTCCAGTCGCTTACTGTAGATTCACCCAATAGTTCTGCAGTTTTGGACCCTTCACGCTACGCAGATTACGGTCACTAAATAGCTCTCGTAAACGATAATAATAATTAAGCTCCCACATTAGAGGCGGGACAATGTATTCTTGCTATTTTTTTAACAAAAAAGGCAAAAAACGTATAAATGTTTATAAAATTATATAGGTGTCTCCTGAAATTGTTGTCATGGAAATGAAAACCATTAATAAAAATTAAAAAGATTAAATTAATCACTAACGATATTTCTTTAACGAATCACTGTTAAAGTTTAGGACAGTGTTTCTTTGAAATAAAACTCCGATGACAACTTGCACATTTTATATTTTGAAACTTCAATTGAGTTAAATTTAATAATCCTCCAAATTCTATTTAAAAATTAATATCTTGGTAAGGGTTCCTCAAAATGGAAAGATGAAATTAAAAACCATTACCTTGCTTGTAATTGCCGATGTTTTGCCCAGTGAGTTTTATCAAAGTTTTTTCCTTAAGTTAGGGACTGCATTCTTGTCATGGAAATGAAAACCATTAACAAAGATAAAAAACAGTTTAGACTTATCACTTACGATATTTCTTTAATTAATCAGAATGACATTGTTAAAGTTTTGGACAATGTTAATTCACCGATGTTTTTGCCCAGTCTTGTGTAAGCTTTATCAAAGTTTCTTCCTTAAATTAGGGAGTGAAGTCACATATAATATTAAACTTAATTCCGTTCGTCCATTTGTGTAGTACAAGTGTGTCTTATTAATTTTATTATTTCACAATTTTTTTTATTGACCGCCATTAATCTTTTGATTAATGGTTTTTAAAGTATTTTGTGAACTTAATGTTGGAATTTAATTTAATATTACATGTGACTCCAGTCCCTAATTTAAGAAGCATTGATAAAGCACACGCACACAGGACCGACCGAAACTTCGGCCAGTTAAAACCAGGTTGAGTTTTGTCTTAAAATTGTTATAATAAAGAAACGAACATTTTTCGGCATTTTTAAAAGCTTCTCATTATTATAAATGGCGATAAAGTGAAATTGCATTGAAAAACTAAGTATGATCAAAGTATCCTCAAAGACAGTCAAACGTGATCAGCTATTATATATATATATATATATATATATATATGCTTTATTCTTTACGATGTAAACATGTATATATATATATATATATATATATGTTTTTGTCAAACTATGATAACATAAGATAAAATTTTTGGAATCTAGAGTAAAAACAAGAGTGGTCCATTTTTCGAAAACTTTATCTTAGGTCCAAAAAAAATACCTCAATATAGCTCACCCACTGTATTTAACACCGCATTTACAAATATACAGGGTGGTCTAGGTTATAGTAGCAATAATTCACTATCGAAAAATAAGTCAATATACAGCCTTTCAAAGTTTAGTTTGGAAAATCACATAATCCACAAACAAAGTGCATATATAGGCGTATTCTTGGTTGGTGAATCGAAAAGGCATTTTTTTCTTTTTAACGTTAGAAAATACTGACAAGTGTCATATTATCGCCTACTTCATAATGGCGACTTCCATAGGTATGTACTATTTTAAAAGTGTTGTAAACTTTTTAATTCATTTATCTCGTAAACCAAGCCTCCAATCAAAATTTTACAAAAGTGACTTTCTTTTCTAAATTGATCTAGAAATCTAATTAAATAATCATTTTAAAAAACAGATAGTAGCGTAGTGTCACCTCCCTCTTTATCTATGCCACTGGACAGTTTTGACAAAAGCTACTTTGGTCAAGTAATGAGTATCTATTACATAAGTACTTCTACCAAATTTTGTCAAAATCACTTCAATGACCTAAGAGTTATGACAAAAAAACGATTTCCAAAACTAATCTTTAAAGGGCTGTATCTTTCTTAGGGAGCGTTTTTGAAAAAAATTAAAGTATGTATATCGACTTATTTTTTGATGGACTATCGAATGGTGAAGTATTGCTATTATAACCTGGACCACCCTGTATATGGTTTATAGCACTTGCACTACGTTCTTGAAATAAAAAAAATTAAAGGTCGCCCAACACCAAACTGAATCACCCAGTATAATGTTTATTCAGTCATCTAACGACACATGTTCTCAAGTGCAAATTTTCTTACACTTCTATGTGCTCTTCAAATATTTTTTTATAAATTATTTGTTGAATGTTTGAATAAAATTATTAGGTTTATAATTTATATAACAACTCTTATCAAAAAACATTAATTTTGTTAAGATAATATTCTTTTTGTTACTTTTTTTATTAAGGGATCTCTGCTGAAATATGTAGTGTGCGATCTATATGAAATTCTACGTTTTCATTTTAAAATTTTTTTTACATCTACAGAAATAATTTGGTTTTACGTGCAGTGCATAATTTGGTATGAAAATGTGAGTAGTAACGACGAGGATGAGGTTGTGCCCGCCCAAAGGATTCCTGCTGATTTGCTTCACAATGCGAAAGCAGCAATTGGCAGTCTACTACCCACGAGGTCAAAGGGGTTTATGAAAAAACATATTCTTCATTTAAAGAATGGTGCCTGCAAAAGAAGGTCCAAGGAATTACAGAAGATGTGATGCTATCATACCTAGAACAAAAATCAAGGTAAGTAAAGCCCCCTACACTTTGGTCTACTTTCTCGATGTTGAAGTGCACGTTAAATGTGAAAGAGAATATAAATCTTGGGAAGTTTCCAAAATTGTTCCCCTACAAAAAGTAAGAGTGTCGATTATCGTGGAAAAAATGTGCTATGTTGACGAAGGATGATATCGAAAAATTTGTGACTGAAGCAAACGATACGAATTATTTGTTGATGAAGGTAATAATAATCCTTTTAATAATAAAAACTACCATCACACTTATTATGTTTATTTGTTTGCAGGCGGTTCTGCTTTTGGGAGTCTACGGCGCTTGTCACAGAATGGAACTAAAAAAAAAAAAAAAAAAAAAAAAAAAAAACACAGTGATCGCACTTTTACGGTTTCAAAGTTAGAATACATTGAAATATACAGAAAATATAGATATTTGAGACCATCATACAGTGTGTCCACGGATGGGGTATCCTATAGGTAAACATTCTTTTAAATTTAGTTTTAGGGAAAAATGTCGTTTTTGTTGAAAAGTTTTGTTTGTTCTAAAACCCCATGAAATGAAATAAAATTTGAAGAATTATAGTAACTATCAAAAATATCAATACAGAGTAATCATGTAACAAAAACTAACTGTAACAGTAAACAAAGAACATCTATTCAATATATCCCCCTCCAACTTTAAAATATCTCTCAATTCTCCTTCTAAATTCTTTATAAGCGTTTCGTAGCATTTCTGAGGTAATTTCATTTACGGCATCAATTTATTGCTCGTTTCAAATCATCAATAATATGGTTTTCATAAAACTGACTATAAAATAATTTTAATTTTGAAAAACTTGAATTTTATTTTATTTTATGGGATTTCAGAACAATCAAAACTTTTTATCAAGAATAACATTATTTGCTAAAACTAAAATTAAAAAAAATTTTACCTACCCCATCCGTAGACAGTGTATAGTACAATCAGTCGTCTCTTCCTGAAGTATTCAAAAGGCAGATGTGTAAATCAGAACGTAGGAATAAATAAATTGCTGCATTTCTGAAGAAAACCGACCATAAAAGCTGCACAAGCCACTGCCCCAGAAGATTCTTCTACTACTCTTCTGGCCAATGTTGGTGGAAATCTGTTGACTATTAAATGACACGGGGCTTGGAAGTCTTCCTCCGTAGCGGAAGGATATATTAAAGACTACTTAAATAACATGATTGAAATCGCAATTAAAATATTGAACGGCGTGTTCACCTCCGACCAAGTTGGAAACCAACCTTCCAATTTTAACATTAGTGCAGCAGAAGTGTAACCCACCGTGAAGCTAATAAAGAAGTGTTCCAATTTCACTATCAACATTCGTTACAATAAATAAGAAAATTTTTTGTTTAAATTTTGTAAGAATAAATTTAAAATCTAGTGCGTAAAAATGTGTATTCGCGGTCTAGTACGTGAAACGCAATTTCGCGGACATTTATTGAATCGTTAATGACATATTTTTGTGTCAGTTGTAGAAAAATGATTTATTTATGTTGGTTTTTAGTCACAATGCAGTTTACGTTGGTATTTAAAAATTAGTATCATAAGTTCTTTAGATTATCTTCGGTATTGTTAAATTTATAGTAATTCAGTCTTCATTAACCTTTATTTACACTGTATATAATCAATGTTAAAATCACATTATTAAAAAACCAATCACATCACAAAATTGGAAACAACAAAAATTTTAAAAGATGATTTCATCTAGCAAAGAGACTGACGTAGATTCTAAAAAAATATAACTTCCGATAAATATAATTTTGTTTTATAAATAAATATAAAGTTTTTAATGGGAATTAATTAAGAGGAAAACATTGCTTTACATAACAATTTATTGACAACCAACTTATAAAGTAGTGTAGAGACGTAAGATTTGCGTGATTTTGCATATTGAAGTTAAATGAACGCATATGTATTTAAATTTCCCGCACAAAACTTAAATCTAATAAATAATAAAGATTTGTCTCTATTTTGGGTCGCTTACAGAGCTATAAAAGCACCCAAATAAGTTCTTTTATAAAAAATTCAGTTCTTTTATAGAAATAGAACAATTTTTATTCCGAACGGTGGTAACACTGATTTGATATTAAACGTCAAAGCTGTCGTTACATTCGGAGTGCGTTAATTTAAATCGTAGTTAATGTTCAGTAGATTTATTTATCTACTTATTTTTATTTCTATCTTCTATGATAAACGTACTAATTAAACTTAAACTAGGATTGAAACAAAAATTTAATAAAAATATTGCCACTCGCGAAATTCGGTTCAGAAGGCATTTTAGCGTCTTCTTAAACTAGTTCTTTAATATACTATTTTCTATTTTGGATTGCTTACAGAGCTATAAAAGCACCCAAATGAGTTCTTTTATGGAAATTTGAGTTCTTTTATAGAAATAGAACAATTCTTATTCGAACGGTGGTAACACTGATAACGTCCAAGATGTCATTACGTTCGGTGTGCATTAATTTAAATCATAATTAATGTTCAGTAGATTTATTTATCTACTTATTTTTATTTCCACCAATTTTTTTTAATGAAATATGATAAATGTACTAATTAAACTTAAACTAGCATTTAAACCAAAGTTTAATGAAAATATTGCCACCTAGCAATTACACTTCAAAATTCCCTAAATTTAAAAACTCGCGAAATTTATTTTAAAATCAATCTGAAAAGCCCAAAATAGAAAAAATAGTATAAAGAATTTGTTTCAGAAGGCACTTTAGTGACTCGTACTCGAAAACTCTGTAACTCGTCTTATAAAATGCGTCTTCTGAAACTACTTCTTTAATATACTGTTATATTACCAAAAATTATCCCATGAACATGGCATGCGTAGCCATTTCATGCCCATGTGATAATGTTTAATTAATAATTAGGTTTGTTATTATTATTATATTCAAAAACAAGACATGATGCAAAGTTAATGATTCATTGTTCGTACCCGCAACCGCAACAACTATACCTTTGGGTCAAAGAGCCCGCTTATTACCTAACTATTTTCAGTTTTAATAGAAATGCATGTATAATTGACTGAATTCTACTACACTCTGAAATTTTTTTCATCGTATAATTTTTTGTTTGAATTGAATACATAATTGATTTTAAGTTCATTTTGAGCTTTCCCAAAACAAGTCTGGGGCTTTCTTAGCGGAGAAAGTGGTAGATGGTTTGAATTAAAACTATGTACTACTTAATTTGCGACGTTTCGGCCAGGGCCACTATCAAGTATAAGACAGTCCTAACAGTTTTGGAAACAGTATTGTCTTGTAAAAGATTAGTGTTTTATTTATTCCTTTTCTCAAATGTAAACGGGCGGCGTATGAAATTTTGTATACCTGTACTTACGATTAAAGCAAATCTTACCACATACGTCTGATTGTGAATTATACAATAAATTAATAAATTGTTTAATACAGTAATCACATCGACCTTTCAATTGACGTAAGAGTGATTTACTCGTAAACCTATAAATAGTAAGTACGTATGTTTGAGATTACGAGATGATTCCACGACAAATGTCGTAAACTATGATAAAAACTAGGACTGTTTAAAATGAAATTATAAGTTTGATTTTTGTTTTAATTAATCATAATTTATATTTTGAGAAATATTAGATTTACTGATTATCTTCTTAGAGTCAAAATTCAAATTTCACTTCAACTCGTTTTTAAAATTTAATTATTAGTATATGCATTAGATAATTATTTTTGTAAAATCTAAATTAAATATAATATTATATCAAATCTCAAATCGTAAAATAAGTAATTGGTCACAGATAATTCGGAATCGTTACATTTTAGAAAAATGTTTAAGTAAAAATTAAAGGAAACACAATAACTTTTTTTATATAATTAAAAGTATTGAACATATGTTCAAATAAAAGTCATGTGATACCGTTACCAATTATGGAACAAGAAATTACAAGCAGGTATTATAAATAATATTCTCTAAGCAACAAAATTGTATAGAAGTAGTCTTTGAGATGTTGTGTGCTTAAAACTGGAAAAACGCCGAAAAACGTGATTTTGTTTTATAAACGGAAAATGATTCAAGTCCCTAACCCTAGAAAATTGCAACAACGTTATCTTTTGGTAGACGTAATTATTGCAATTAAATATATTGTTAAAGAGAAATGTATTGGATAAAAAATTGTTCAAATAAAACATGTGCAAATGGCAAATTAGAAAACTATGTATATTTTAAATGTATACAAAGTACATTTTTAAAATCATTATAAAAACCACAAAGACATTATCTTAAATTGATTTTTAGTTCACCGATTATATCTAAATCTAATCTAAGTTTCATTGAAATCAGATGAGTAGTTTTAAAGGTACTGTGTTTACCTAGGAACGGTTTTAGTACACTTCATCAATTCATTTTAAAAATACATGTTTCATTTTAAACAAACATAATTTTTACTACTATTTTTTAACTTATTCGTTATCTATGTATTACTTACGTTGAAATACAAAACTGAGTTTATGAAAATGGATCAAAATGACGAAGAACAGACAAAATAAATATTTCACTTTTATCACTCTTCTCAACGTATTAATAATAATAATAATAAAGCAATTTTTTTTAAACTATTTCAATATTTTATTTTTTAATTCGAGCAATTAATTAATTATCCTTTATAATTCCACACTTACACTTTTTTTAAATAATATATTCTATTTAAACACAATTGTGACACCACGATAAAAAGTTTATCACTCAATAGAATTAAAAAAATTATTTTTAACCAATTAAGCAGAACGCGCTTACTACATCTCACTATCATTTTTAAGTATAACTCTCTTAATTTATGAAAGTAGATTATTTTTAAGAGAATTCTTTCGATTTGGATATTCAGTAGTAATTAGATATTACTTTCACCGTTAGCTGTTAAAATTCCAAACATTGTTTCGAATTCGTCACAACCAATTTTGGATAAACAAAATTTAACGCCACTATTATACTTTTGTTTGTACGTTGGAATTTATAAAAAAAAGTAAAAAGTGCACCCATTATTTTTTAAATTCGGTTTAGTAACGCAAGAAATATAAATCAATTAACAATTAATTTAAATAGCAAATAAATTATGTTTGTCATTTAGGATAATAATAAGCATATTCTCTGACATACTCTGCAATGATACAAATCTATACACTAATTTAGTTTAGTAGTTAACGTGGTAATCTGTCAAATTTTTATTTTTCAATTAACTTTTTCGGTTAAGATATAAGAAAAATTTATTTCAGCCGAAGTGGGACAGTATTTTGATTAACAAGGCATATAATTTTTTTATAATGATAATTTTTCTGAACAATAAATTATAACTTTCGGTTACAATTTTAGGTTTGCTATGATGTCTCAGTTGTTATTTTAGTTTTATTTTAATTTCTTCGGAATTCTTTACTCGCAGAGTTTAAACTTGACTCGCATTGTACCATATTTTTTCTATTATGCCGTTTTTAGCATTTTATTAATAAAAACATAAAGTTTTCCAATTTAGAAAATTCTGCTGTAATTGATAACATTTATAAATAACATCTCATATTTATGTTAAGTGTGATAGTTAACCAACATCAATTTATAAACTTTGACAAGGCCATTCCCAAAGTATTATTTCAATTCTTGCACAAAAATAGTTATTTATGATACAAGTGTGTAAAGTAAGACTTTTTTGCAGGAATTGCGGAGTTTAAAACACTAGCTGCATATGAGTTATTTAATCGCATGCAGTGCATGAATGTCCTCCACACACGTGTTTCATTCAATTTTAATCTACGTCAGAACTAATTTTTGCAAATAGAACCAGTTATTACAACAGAGAAATGTATGGGGTTTTACTTTTTTTTTATTTCGAGTGTTCTATACTGCTTTGTTATCAAGCATTGTTTGGTAAATCAAAGTCCATTTTACTTTATTACACGGTTTTATATTTTTTTTACGCACGATTTAGTGAAAGTAGCATTTCATTACCAATTATTTAGTAATTAATTATTATCAAAGTCAAGAAATACTACAATGCTGAAATCAAAGAGCATTGCTAATTTTAACTTACTAGCAACAGTAACATACAGTGACCGGCAAAGAGTTTGCAACAAATGGGAAAAATTTTTGTAATTGAGATATCCGAAAATTTCTTTTGGCAAATGACTTCAGCATGTTGAATGACAAAGGTCATATAACCATTGTCTTGGCGACAAATTTAAAAAATATCCCTTAAATATGTAAAAAGTGAGGTTATATAACAAGATATTGAAAAATGCCTAAGAGAAAAGTTGTTTAAAATTAGATTATACGTCTATGTACAAATTTTGAAAAAAAAATAACGACTTTTCAAAAATACAATTTTCCGGCATTTCTTCCGGAAATTTTTTGTGTGTTTTTGTATGAGCTTATTATCCAGGCAATATTGTAAAAAATTGTTTAAATTGTGTTTAAAATGGAAGAATTGGTCATATTAAGAGTATTTTAAAATAATTCCTAAATTTGTAATTTCAACCTTTTGTTTTCTGTAGGCCATTGCAAATGTTTTGTTCTTTACCGTCCATTGATAGACTAATAAATAAAAATTACTAGATTGTGAAGTTTATTTGTTAGTTTTATTGGGTTTTATGCAAATCAAACGCAAAAAATTTTGTTTTCTCAATATTTCCGGGAAAAATGCCTGAAAACTGATATTTTTGAAAAGTTGTTATTTTTTTTGGAAATTTGCACATAGACGTATAATCTAATTCTGAACAACTTTTTTCTTAGGCATTTTTCAATATCTTGTCATGTAACCTCACTTTTTTCATATTTAAGGGATATTTTTTTAATTTGCAGCTATGACAGTGGTCACATGACATTTGTCAAAGTGCTTTTTTTTGTCATTTGATATTCTAAATTCATTTGCCAAAAGAAATTTTCGGATATCTCAATTACAATAATTTTTTCCATTTGTTGCAAACTCTTTGCCGGTCACTGTATACAGTTCGACCAAAATGTATAACTGAAAATAATTATATCTAAAATACATTTCGTAAACAAGTAAAGACAGATATAGAAAATTATACACAAAAAACTGGAATTTTGTAAGGAATCCAAATATACAAAAATTACATTTAAAAAAGGTAACCATGTTTAGGCACTTGTATCTACGGATAATCCTGTATATAAAGTTTTTAGTACAAAATTTGCCCAGTTGAAAATTGTAATTGACGTGTCGGAGGGTTTCTCTAAAAAATTATTCACCCAATTTTAATCGAATTTGTTCCTTTCATCATAAACGCACTGTATAAATAGTATATTACATACCTAGGTGGGAAGACTTGAATTCCTATTGAGACACTCAATAAAACGTTTCACGAAGTGTATAAATAAGAAAAAAATGTTTAGTTTTTAGTTATCACCTTTGCTACCTAAATTAAACTAGCTGGCGATGTCATTCCAATGTCATAATGTAAAAATAAACTCAAACGTAACAATTAAATGTGATAGTGTAATTTAAGTATATAAATAGAAATCTTAATTGTACTACGTTACGTTATTTCAATTTTTTTTATATTATGGTATGTTAAATTAATGGGGCTTTCTTGCTTTAACTATAATTTTCTGTGTAACCCATTTCCACCTATAAAAAAGTATTACACTTAGGAATAATGGTTTTCGCAATAGTGATTGTAAATAAACATTTGAACTCTACATTTTATAATTAAAAAAATTTTATTATCTATAACTTTTATTTGAACTATTTTTTTCTACAGCGCAATTTACTTTTTATCTTTTTCGAGAAACATTCCATTTTTAAACAGTGTTTAAGGTACCGATTGCGAAACTTATTTTTAGTAGTAACCTTTGTTAAAGAGACATATTTAAAGAATTAAACGCTTTTCCAGTACTATCTAAATTTTAAATTTAATATTCAACTAGATGAGCCAGCATTCTACGCACGCGTACAGTAGAAAGGGTTACAATAAATTGACAATGCGATAAGCTGTGCGTTACAGTAATAAAACGAAACAAACTATTTGAGAAACGGTTGTGCGGACGGACGGACGCCCACTAGGGCGGCGCCACCTTGACAGATTTTAATATATATGATTATGTAACATTTTTAGACAACGCTTTTTTCTACGACATTTCGTTTTTGTTGTTTTGATAAAATGTGTAGAAAGGATTAGAAAGAATTTAAAAAAATAAAGGAAGTTTTTTATAAACAATAGTATAATAAAATTTCCGGTATTATAAAAAAATGTATTTTACTACGAGCCTAGAATCTTATTAATATTGACTTATTTTGAAGTCATGAAGACTCTTAATAATTTTTTCTATTTTGGGTCGTTACAGAGCTATAAAAGCACCCAAATGAGTTCTTTTATAGAAATAGAACAATTTTTATTCCTAACGGTGGTGACACTGATAACGTCCAAGCTGTTATTACGTTCGGTGTGCATTAATTTAAATAATAATTAATGTTCAGTAGATATATTATCTACTTATTTTATTTCCACCCATTTTTTAAATAAAACATATGATAAATGTACTAATTAAACTTAAACTAGCATTTAAACCAAAGTTTAATGAAAATATTGCCACCCTAGCCATTATACTTCAAAATTCCCTAAATTTAAAAACTTGCGAAATTTTATTTAAAAATCTACCTGAAAAGCCCAAAATAGAAAAAAATAGTATAAAGAATTCGTTTCAGAAGGCATTTTAGCAACTCGTTTTATAAAAAGTGTCTTCTGAAACTAGTTCTTTAATATACTATTTCATTATGAACTACTAGTCCATAAGCCAGTATACGGATGTTTGTTATTTGACAATAAACAATGTATTTTGCATATAAATTTGTTGTAATATTTAATGTAAAATTCTTCAATTCTAAGTTAGTAGTAAAAAAATACTATATGCACAACTGACAGTTGCTAAATATTTTTTTTAACTTTCAATTATTTTTCGTTTTATACGCGTTTCTGACTGTTTTGTTAAAATAGAACTTAAACTTAGTGCCAATTCTGTGGTTAGGTCTTGATACATAATTTAAGAATTTCTTGACTATATCTCTTTTTCATCATTAAAGGAATGGAACTGCAGCGTATATTTTAACAAACGGGAAAACACCAGAAAACTGCACCAAAAAACTATAGTCGGATACGTGTTTTTCAATAGTTAAGCTACCATCATCAGTAAACCGATACTAAAATTAAAAACAATAGGAAGCTTATACAGGCTGTTTCATTAAGCTTGGCCATGTCTCGAAAACTATTGGGTATAGAAATTCGGGGAAAAAATGTTATTACTAAAACGGATATAAGAAAATCCTGAAAATTATGTTTAAGTTCCGAATTTCACCGCAAGGAGGCGCAATTGATAGAGCGAGGCATAAAATTCAAGATTTCTC
Organism: Abscondita cerata; assembly: GCA_030710515.1. Taxonomy (NCBI): domain Eukaryota; kingdom Metazoa; phylum Arthropoda; class Insecta; order Coleoptera; family Lampyridae; genus Abscondita; species Abscondita cerata. The sequence goes on along the minus strand of JALBCR010004570.1, from coordinate 196,929 downwards.
CGAAAATTTTTATATGAAGCTGTGACTTTAATAACATCATTAGAAAGTCTGAATAATTCAGCATAATTTTTGTCTGAGGGTCATTGGCGTACCGGCCTTAATAAGACAAGGAGAAACCCCACAATGTCTAATAATTTAAATGACTGTATTTTCTAAATGACTTATCTGATTAAAGCAAACTTGTTTGTAAAAGAAATGTCAGTGTTTTCAAATACCGTATGCATCGGCATTCGATAGTTTCAAATAAAATTATTCGTTCGTTTTTATTATCTACCTTCTTAATTAATTCAATGTCGCATACTCTATGGCCATTTTCAAGCATATGCATGGCAACACTGGACCTATCTGAGCGATCATATTTGACATGAGCTATGTGCTCTTAAAAAACAAGTTTTAATAGGTCTCTTGATTTGCCCTATTTATACTTTGTTAGAGTCTTTACAATATATTTTATATATTCCGTTTTCTTTACTTTTTCTTTACTATTACATACTACCAAATACTAATACTAAAGATTTTAGTGAATGTTTTGTAGATACATCACAAATATAGATTGTCGATCTTTGTATCTTGGGTCAACACCTTATCATTAAAGTCAATACAAAAAAGTAATACACTTGCTTTTGTCGACGTAAGTATGAATTGAACAAGAATTTATGAAACGTGTAAATAATAAATAAGTGTGGTCCAAGAATTGAACCTTGAGGTACATCCGTCTCACAAAAGAGACCTGACATTAAATCAGGCAACTTTTACTACTTAAGATCTGTTTGCAAGGAAAATATTTATTAATTCCACAAGCTTATTTAAATGTGAAATTAGGAATGGTCAAGGGAATGGCTGAGTCTTTAAGGAGAAGAAAGTTATATCACATAAAAATTCAAGACATCCAGGATAATAAATCATTAACATTAACCTTAAGTCTAATACTAACTACCTTACAAACTACCTAAAATTAATTTATCTAACATGCATAATTACTTATTTTATCTTTATACCAAAAATTTTGACCTTGTTATTGTGAATATAAACGTGAAATGTTATCTATACTGACATTCAAAATTTCTAATTCATTGTTCGTGTACTAGTCTTCATGTATGGTTGTTTTGTACACTATTTGTTAATTTATTTTGTATTGTTTTTTACATGTTTATCTTATTGACACTTGTCCAAGTAATTTTTAACGTAAACCAGTTGGTTTTGAATTTTATTTTAATAATAAAACAATTTTTTGAATTTTTGACGATCTGGATCCCTATGGTTCCCTTGAGGAGTCCTTGATGTCACCAACTCTTAGGTAACGTACGTCTAGTTTTTTTAGTAAATCTTGTATTTATAATTGTGTTTGTAACTCATCTAAAATAGAATTTGTATAATGCTCATTTAATTACCATAAATTGTAATCTACCGTTATCTTCAAATAGATTGCCTTGAGAAAGATTGGCCATCGCCAATCGAAACGTCGGCTATTAAGAACATGGTGTATCATTGACGACCCTATTGTTCCTCAACTCCTATAAGAAGGCCCAAAATTATTGGGAATCTCGTTCACAATAAATCATTTATTAGAGTTCACGTTCTCAATACCAAGACAAATATTAAGCAAACCTTTACAATGACCACTCAAGATGACATAAGACTAATGACTAGGAGTATGTTACAGAAAATATTTGAAAGCACACCCAAAGTCTATCAACTTTTTCTCAATAATGCGCAATGAAAAAGTCACCAACTAAGTAGTGGAAAAAAATACCATAGGAAATCCGCCATCAAAAATAGTAAAATGCTTGAATTTGGCCGATCCATATCTTTACGCTGGTCATGGGTTTAGAAGAAGTTTAGCTACTCTGTTATGAAGGTGTTGATATTTTGGACCTTAGAAGGCACAGTGTGAGGCGTTTGTAGCTGATTCCTTGGTGAATAAAATAGAGTTTATTTATCACTCATTTGTAAATGTCAATTTCCAAAAACACAATATAAATCAAAAAAATTTATTTTGTCAAGTTACTAACTTGTAAAACTGACAGTTAACTTGTAAAAGTTTTCCAAGTTAGTAGTTTTATGTACATTAGATAATTTTTAATTTAATCCCACTATTGGACTGTAAACTTGACGTTTTTGAAACTGTACAAAAAGGTTACGTTAAGAATATTTTTAATCTTAAAACCAAGCTATGTTCTCCGTTCTTGTCGATCGGAGATTTGCTAACACAACATATGCATTAAATTGACGGATCGTTTAAAACATATTTTAAACCACATATAACCAATAAATTTAGGCATTTGGATTGTTAGTTGCAACTGCAGGTTTTTCAGCAACATTAAACATATATACATGTTCTGGTCTTTGATAAGTTTGATTGTATTATCTTTTTTTTTACAAAAAACTGTACAGTACTCAATTCTAAATATTCACAAAGTATGTTTTTACTTGTCGATTTAATGTTAAACCTAGTGATTTAGTTATCCACCCATATGTACTCAATTGTGAAATTTAGGCATCAGACCAAACCTAAATATGCAAATGTGTTAACAACAATAATGCAATTTAATAACTAGGTCGCTGGGTAACTAACTGACTGTCACTAGCTAGTGCTTATGTAGAACTGTGTTTGCAATCGTTTTTAGTAATGTGCTAAGTAATTTCCGTACCTTGGGGTATTAAGGTTAGCTTTTTCTACGCCTGCTACCATAACAAAGTGTTTATAAGATAAATGTAGAAGCCTTTTTCATACCGTAATAACTAGAACGTACACAAAGCTTCTGCTCAAACGAAAAATGCCGATTACAGCTCTTATTATGTAAAATGCTATTACATAACTACTAAAATAAAATAAAAATAAAAATAAAAGTTATAAATATAGTATTTAAAAAAAATTTATGAAAACAATTGTAATTTATTGAAATTATTCATTGCTGAAAACTAATAAATCTGTGAGGACCAAATGGTGTTTCAAAAAAGCATGTATAGCAATGAAAAATTATCACAATAAAAAGCTCACTAATGGGGCAAACATAATAATGATAAAACACACCATAGTTATCGAAACGATAAATATGAATTGCATACGTTGGAAGAGCATAATAATGATACCTAACGAGGAAGGAACATAATCACACAGGTACGTGGTAGAGGAAAAAAATAAAGACTCGAAAACAATTTGAAGAAACAGGATAAAGTCAGAAAAGTAAAGTAGTGGAAAGTGGTACTTTAAAAAGAAGAAAAATAAATATGAAATTTTGCAAATTCATTTCTAAATCTACTAATATTATTTGGGATTAATTTGGTGAAATTACTTACTTTTGATTCCTAAAAATTATACTAAATTCTCTTCAAGAAACTCATGATACTGTCACACATAGATTCGAAAATGAAATAGTAACAATTTACGCATGACGCAATTAATTTTGTTTGCTATATGAAATTGCAATTATCCTAACTACACTTTACGAATAAGAAATTGATATTTAGCTATATGACCTATCGACGTCACGATGTTGTGAAAGTATAGGCATATTATATATTTTTGTGAATATTTTTTTAGTTATAGCAAGAATTGTATGTGGCGACTTAAATCTGAGCCATTCTAATTCAAATGAATGCGGAATTAGTTTAGTATTCTTTAAAAGCAATTGATTACTATGACATCATTGATGCAGATATACGTACGCAAAAAAAACTTCCTATTGCGCAACTTAGGGAAAACCATTTGGCTAAACAGTTACGTAAGGATCCTTAGGAATGTTTAGAATGACTTTTGTCAGATTGACCCACAAATCACTAAAATTTGCAAGAGCATTTTTATTGCATAATTAAAAAACAACTTCAAGAAAAGTGTTTATGTGTTTTTCATTGGGATAGGTTAAGGCACTCCTTATATTTTATTTCAAATACGGATAGGCGAAAGTTATAATTATCATAATAAATCAAAATGATTGTATGCAAAGATGATCTAAAGTTTGTTGCAAATTGAGAAGCTAATTTATAGTAAGCAAAATGTGTGTCTTACGACATCTCGTGTAAAAGCATTGACTTGTACAGTTGTATACCGCACTTAAGTATACACCTCTGATGAGCTCATAATAAGAGCGAAATGCGGCATCAGGTGTTCTTTCGTTGCGTGTTATGCTTCTGTACAAGTTTTTACTTGGCTTTATCGACACACGTGCGTTTCAAGCATTAAAGCTGTTGCTTAGATAGCGATATGCACGTTAAACGCACACATGTCGTTACAATTAACTGTTGGCATTTTCCTAATTTATAGTCTAATATCGTCCCAACCACGATTGTACACTAAAGTGATTATTCAAATGTTAATAAATACAGAGTGAATCATCACCAACGGGACAGAGATTTATAGCGAAACAGTAAAAGGTTTGTCAATTTAGTAGCTCGCAGGTTAATGAATGTTAGATTTTAAATTTATTTTGAGATATACAATAAGTATGTCCCATAGAAGAAGATAATGACTTTTTCTACCTCATATTTTAAGAAAATCGACCTAACTCAGAACACTTAAATATAGGAAAGTGTTTTTTAAGGGCAAATAAAAGTATAATAAATTACAGGGTGCCCCACAAAAAGTATATAACTTTAAAGAGCCACATTAGAACATACTGTATATTTCAAAATAATTTCAAATGTAACATTTACTAACGTTCATGTTACTAAAATGACAAAACTTCTAAACGTATTATTATATTGACATAAAGTTTCGTTCCGTTGGTACTGATTCACCCTGTTTACTAAATTCTTTGTTTAAAAAAATGTAATCATTATTAAACAGTAGAATATACATTCTTGCTTAATTAAAAGTGTTAGTGATGGTCAAAATAAATTCATTAACATAAAATTTAAACAGGGTGAGTCACGACCGCGGTAAAGTAACTTTATGGCTAAACGGAACATATTTCGTAATTCCTTTTCCAGCATGGAGATGTAGGTCAAAAGGGGCGCATTGTAAAAATATTTTCCAATATATAGGGTGTTCTATATGACATACCACAGTTACATTTTTTCTTATGGAATACTCTGTATTTAAACACGGTTTTGGATTTTAGTTGAGAAGTAAACCAGACTTTTACAAAAGTTCCTTATACCTAAACCATCAGGTTCTTGTACTATTTTACATTATTTAAAAATACAAGGTTTTAGAAAAACTCAGTAGCCTAAAGCAAATTAATTTAACATATTCTACTTTTTGACGTTAGATTAAAAACTGTTTACCAAATTAATTAATTTCTTTACAAACTTTACAGGGTGTCCACAATATTTGGGTTTATTGTTAACACATTCAAATGATAATATCGTGCTTATTTCAAATGGAGCACCCTGTATTTTATCAGCTCATTTAATAGTACATTTCAAAATGTATTACCTATACCTAACTCATTTGAATTTGGTGTTATTTACATATTGTTACAACTATACGCGTTTCAACAATAAAAAACCTTACTGTTTAAACGAAATTGCAACCAAGTCTTTCAATATTAATTTTAGCTAACATAAATTAATTTAGCAAAGCAGACAAACAACAACTTGTAAGAAATGTTCAAACTGTTTACCATTATAAAGAATACACATTTGAATTCTCTTATCAAACGATTGTCTTACTTTTTGTAACATGTTTGGTGTAACGGTTAGGAAGCCATTTTGGATTTGTTCTTTTATATTTTCACCAGTAGTTGCAGTGGTATTGTACACTACAGTTTTAATGTAGCCCCATAAAAAAATCCATACATGTTGCATCTGGAGTTCTTGCTGGCCAATTAACTGGCCCACCTCTCCCAATCCACTGTCTATTTAAATAGTTCCTCACAGGTCTTGAAAAGTGTGCAGGGGTTCCGTCTAACTGTAACCACATTTTCATTCGAACATTTAAGGGTACATTTTGTAATAGCGTCCAAAAGTCTCCTCTTAAAAATTGTAAAAATTTACGACCATTTAAATGACCATCAAAGAAATATGGACCAATTACACAATCCCAAATTATTCCTCCAAATGCATTTAAACTCCAGCAATTTTGACGATTAACAAAATTAAATCAATGTTTATTTTCTTCGTGATAATAGTGAAAATTATGACGGTTACTAAACCATTGTTATGAAAAGTAGCTTCGTCAGTAACAACATATATTTAAAAAAAAACAATTCCTTTTTGAAAATCCGTTTTGAATAAACTTTGGTGAAGTTGAATATGAAAAGGATGATCTTTGTGTTTTCTTAAGATCCTAGTCACACTAGATTGACTAATACCGGATTTTCTTGCGATTGCTCTAGTGGATGTATTTGCATTTTCAATAACTGATCCTATTGCAAACAGCTCATTGTCTTAATTATTCGTAACGGTCTTTGGTTTTTCACGTTTTTGGTAAGCTACATTATCTGTGGCCCGAAATCTTTGTACTAACTTTTGAATTTTCTTTGTGCGGAGTTGTACCTGGTCCGGAAACTTCTCCGCATAGTGCCGAGACGCAAGCAAACAATTTTCAAAACATTCTCCAATGATAATAAATATTGAAATACTTAGTTACAACTTTGTTTAAACAGTAAGGGTGTTGAAATGCGTGTAGTTTAGAGATAGCGGTACATTTTAATTTCCCTAATTGATTGATTGCCTTGATAAAGACCCGGGCTGACTGGTCGAAACGTTGGCAGAAATAACTAAAATGGGCTTTTAATGTTTTTTTCACCACCCTTCATTGGAGGCTCAGCATCTGAGAAAACCAATATTATCAAGAGGATCTAAAACTACATTAAAAGATAGATAAGAAGAAGCAATAGTTATAAAAACATTATAACTGAAAGAAAATGCCATGCACGGAGCCTCTTTAAAATGGAATTTTTTTTTACATATTAAGTTTACTACATACCTACATACCTTTTAAAAAAATTGAAAATCGTTATTTTTTTTTATCTCTGAAGATACAGTGTGTCCCATTTGGTTGAAGACTTTCTTATTTGAATACATACTTGAATGTTTGCCAAGTCATATATATAACTCACCCTATCATTAATTGGTAAATTGGGCCGATTTCCAATATTTTGCTTCACTTTAAAGATATCAAAAAAAAAAATTAGAAAACGTTGAATATTTTTGTAACTCTATATGCCGATTTTTATGATAAGATGCTCATAAAATGTTGTTTAATATCGACAAAGTAGCAAAGGAAAGATTTGTTTGTAGTTTCAACAGTCTTATTTGTTGGAATTGTTATGTTTATATTATACTTCCTCGGCTGACCGTAAATTATTTTTTGAAACTTATGCAGTAGCCTGCTGGATGCTATTATGAATGTGTAAAATCTCGCAAAACGAACTTGAATGACGGTTCATGGAGACTCGTTACAATTAGCTCGACAAAACAAAATTAATCAAACTAATTGTTTATTTTAACTGATGTAATTTTTGAACACTTTCTGTATTACTAGAATTTTTAGTGAATATAGTCTTTTGATCATTTAGGAACACATCTTTTAATTTCAATGGCAATGTCATTAAGATGAACAAATTGTTTCATGTTTCAATTAGAACTAAAAGGTATAAGAATTCAAAACATGTTCATCATTATTACAAACTTAGGATTTTCAAGAAAACTAATATATAATTTTATTGTGTTAGTAGTTAGAAACTTACATTGAAATAACAAAATAATTATATTCAACTCGAGCGCAATTTTTTTAGGGAGGGGAGGTTAAAATTATTACAACGTAATAAACCATATGATGCTTTAATAAAAATAACACTGAATATAAATCATTACTAGATAACAGTGTTTTTTGTCAAAAAATTCAATGTTGTCACTGCTAGTCGAGGAACTAACTGACAAAAATGAAACAATTTCATAAAGACTGAATTTTTTATATTACATCATCTTTGTGTTGTAGATTAACCTGTCTCCAGACAGTCAAACAATAACTTAATTGCTCTAGGTTTGTTAATTCTCTATTGCATAATCACACTTTTATTGAACTAACGGTGGCAAAATTTACAATAAAACCTCTACTTGATTATGGTGCTAATTAAACTATTTGAAGAAAATAAGCTCTAACCACAAACATATCCAACATATTATTATGTATCAGACATAATTTCAAACAGATTAGATTAATATAAGGAGCTGACTTTGTAAACTATTTTGCACAAGTTGATTTAAGCAGTAATTTGTTTAGAACGGCTTCAGTTGATACGATTTCTTCATTCTGCAGAGCCAATGATCTAAATCTCATCCGGTAATCAAGAGAAGAGGTCGTACTCAAAAAATTTAAACTGAAACCTCTCCGCCTATTTGACAACGTCATTTCTCTTTATTTCCTGCAGTTTAAGAGCAAGTTAATATGGAAACCGATCCTATGCTACGTTTATATGTGATAACACTTTCTGCGTCACCGTGTATTAGTTCTATCATACGACTCAAGAAGAAATCTGGAGATTATCGACTTTGTTTAATGGCAAAAATTAAATTAGATAAACAAAATCAAATCAAATCAAAAACAGCTTTATTGTCACTGAAACACAACATTTCTTGGAAAAAGCATAATAACAAAAAAATTCTTAGTTTAAAATAAACACAACTAAAAAGTTAATTACAACCAAATATAAAGATAATATATTTAAATAATCAATATATATGTAACTCCAAATACCCTAAATCATTTCATATAAATTAAAATTAGTTATTATTTTTAAAAGCAACAGCAAGAAAATCAGAGATTTGATATAATGGTCTGTTAATTAGAAATATGTTTATAGTTTTTCTAAATTTACTTTGGAGATACATTGATTTGTAAGAAGCTGGTAGGTGATTGTATAATTTTATACCACTATACATGAGTTTTTTACACTAGAGTTTTTAGTACATTCTAGATTCGGAGTATCTAAGCTAAGATTGTAAGAAGAGGGGTTTCTAGTATTTAGTGTTGCCGCAAAACGAGACAAGACGAGAATTGGGGTCGGTTTCGTTTCGGTCTCGAGTCAGTCTCGAGTGCCATTGTCGTGTCTCGGTCTCGAACTGGTCTCGTCTCGGTAGCGACTCTCGACGTGAGTCTCATCCTAGCAAGTTCCAATTATTATAAAAATTTCTATAAAAATGCTAAGTACCTGTTCTAAATTAGTACTGGATAAGTACTTTACAAGAAAGGATTTAAAAAATCACGTTGAAATATATAAACTAGCGTTTTGCGCAGAACTCCATATCGCACCCATACTAAAAACGTGCACTTCAGTATAGATTAAGTGTATACGAATATAAAAAACAAACAAATATAGTCGTTATAGAATACAAAAATTAGAATGAAAGTTTTAGATAACGTAATTTGCAACAAATTTCTTTATAGGTATACAATTGTTTGTGCAAATAAATTTTCTGTAAATATAATAAAAACCAATCTTGCAGTCAAAAGTCAAAAAAGCTAACAATACGATCTAAAAAGTTTTAGAATAAAAGTTGTAGATAATCATATTTACAGCAACTTTGTTTAAAAATATTTTTATGTAAATGTATTAATGAAAAAAATGAAAGTAAAATTTTTAACCACTGTTCTTACAGATAAATATAAATACATGTATAAATTTTATTTTTATTTTATGTGGTTAGTTCTAAAGTGATATATGTTTGTTTTATTATAAATTATTTATTTACGAATTTTAAATCAACCTTTTTTAATCATATATATAGTAAAACCAGAGTTTCTTTTTAATTATATAAGTGAGAAAACTTTGACTTTTAATAATTTTAAGGTCTTGAGCCTTGTCCTGGCCGAAAAGTTGACTACAAAAATTACATGGAGTTTTATTAGATCTCAATAGTACACTCTACTAGCACTTGAACACATTGGGATATCTATAAAATTGTCGTTTTTTTGTCGTTACCAATTAGGAAGGGTTTGATTCTAAGTGTTTCTGCTAACTAACAAATATGCACGTTAAGTTTCTGATTTGGGATTTTGATATGTTATACAAAGCTATATCAACTGACGTTATATTATAATTGTGACTTATGTATTATAATCTACTGTTTTATTTTTATTCCTTATGTTTCATAAATCAGCCTTTATCTGTATTTATAATATCATATTTTGAATGAGTTTACTTTTATTTTGTTATTGTTTGTATTGTTAGTTGTCTGTTTTTATTATAAAAGTAGATCCATTTTCTTTTGACCAGATTACTAGGCGAAACTTTCGAAAGTCTTGGTGAGATTCTCGATGAGACTCTTTGACCTCGCCACTCAACTGTGGTCTCGTCTGGACGCAAATGAGACGAGACGAGATGAAACAAGACCGAGTTTCGAGTCTCGTGGCAACAGTACTAGTATTATGTGAATGAACTTGCCTTTGCGGAAAATTGTGCAGATGCATATTTACGACTATTTATTTCCACAATTTTAGATAGTTTACGATATACTTGATATGTAATCGGTTACATCAGATAAAATCTCCATCATTGTACCAAAAGGTTTTCTAGACATAACCAAATGTCTCGAAATATATCTCGCTCTGACAAAACCAATAAATCCTTTGAAATATATTATTAACATAATGTTATTAGGTTCCACTTTTATTTTAAATGGTCCAGATTTCCAACGACAATTTTTATACAAACCGATGCATCTGATGTAGGTTTACGTACTGTTCTAATTTAAATCGAAATTATACTGCGACTAAAAGAAATGAGGGGCAATATTATTTGGAACAACGAAATTTCGTCCTTACTTAGAAGCATTGTTATAAAAACAATGTTAGAAGGCACCAGCTTTACTATCATTACGGACTACTCTTTGTAATTTGTAATTTAAAAATCTTACTGATTGACCTGATGAAGTACGAAAAAAAACAATGTGACTTTGACATCCATCGTAGAAAAGGAAATATTCAATACAATACCAACGATTTATCAAGTTTTTTTTCTGAGAGCTAATTCACTAAAATACAAAAAGCTGACTTAGATCCGTGGTAAGAATTATAAACTATCCTAATAACTAACCTCCTTAAAAGTGTAGAAACAACTTTTCTACAAATACGTTTTGCGTAAATAAGTAGATCTAGAGAACTTATTTTCACTCTTCTTACTAATGGCAATACATACTTACATACCTATTGATCGTTTGTGAATGGTTTATTGAAATTTATTGGTAGACATTGAAATGATTGGTTAAAAGATACAACAAACTCAGGTATAATGCCCTTCTCTATCCTCAAATATTTCCAACAGAAAGAGTGAACAAAATTCCAGGTTCCGCAATAAAAAAGAATAGGACTTGGGCAACTGCATGTTTATACCTGGTATATGAAAGACCTTAAATCTGATGTACCGAGATAAAGATGACGAGTGATTAGAGGAAATTCAATAGCTGATTTGTAAATGTACATACTTAAAGTCTGTATACTATTGGCGCGGAGTAATAAATCATAATTGCTTGAAATAATTCTTTATTTTCTTGTGAAAGCGGTACTTCTACGGTTAAGTAAAAACCAATAAATTCTAACCAAAATACGATCATTGTGCCGCTCTTGCAGCATATCGACCCATCTAAGGTCTGAGAACAGTAGATTAATCTGTGTAAGCACGTTGCCATCAACCCAGGTACTGACGAAACGAGAATCATAGCCGTAGATGTGGGTATTATACCAAGATACAAAAATAATGGTATATAATACGTAAGAAGTAAAATTTGTAATGTGATCTCCTATACAAATAAAATAAATAACATATAACCACATAATAATTCATATCAAAGTAGATTTTACTATTATAATATATTTACCTACTAAAAATATGATTTTCCAAACGTATCAGGTACCTACGACACTGCAATACGAGAGATTCGATAATTCTGACAGGTTTATTACTCCGCGCCAATAGTATACTGAGTATAGATTTAAGTTTAATTTTGATCTATATTCAAGTCTATTTTAGTTAAGTGGTAAGTGTTTCTTAAATAAAAAGCAAATTAAATTATTTAAAGTTTAGATTTAGTGTATTATTTTCTCTACAGCGAAATATGAATAATTGATTTCAGTAAGTACCCATCTAATTCGAGTTAAAACAAAGAAACGCACGAGGTAGACTAACAACGAAACCCACCGTACGTGGTCAAAGTGATCAAAAAGAAAATCTTAATTATTATTTTAATTTAAGTTAAGCGTTTCATCAACTTTTAATTAAAACATAAATCCTTTGAAGTTAACACTTTTTCACATTTAATTATCTCCGTAAACCAGGTTATCAACTATAGCAACCGACATCAACGTACTTGTATGAACTTTGCTATCGACGTAAAGGTCACGCATTTGAATCTTGGGAAAGATAAGAATTACACTGTTTATTAAATTAGAAAAAGAACACAATTTAGATACTTTTCAGATAAGCGACTTTTTGACACAAGATTTTTTTAGATGTTAATTTTATTCCTGATATTAGAAAAAAAAGTGAATGCATGTGGTCTGCGGAACAAAACAAACAAGAAATGTTGAAGCTAAAATTTGATCCGAAGGACTGTATAGTACAAGACTTGAGAGAGAAAAATGAAAGGGTGGAAAATGCGTTATATGGGAGTATGTGAAAAAGAGTGATTGCCAGCCATTCTTCATATAAATATGAAGAGCTGAGGAGGAAAACGAATTGTAATATCTAATTCTAATGTAATTTGAAATTTTCTATTACCATTACAGTACAAATTTTAATTCATATACGTTACGCTCAAAGACCAAAACAAAAACGCGTTGTGGTCACTGTAAAACATCCACATTGGGAAATTCGTGTTATGGTTCTTATGAAAAAGCCTACAACGCGTTGTGGCATTCACAGAAAGACAATATAGGGAAATTTGTGCCGTGGCTATGATGCCATACGATCACAACGCATTATGGCAATGAAGAAATGACATGAGCAGTAGTTGGGGAACCATATCACGAAGAAGAGGGCAAATATAACAATACAATAAAAGATTAGTAGAGTTGTTCATTTATTTATTTTTTCTGTTTCTGAGAGAGAATTATATCATCGCTAATAATGTCCAATAAAGATGGAAATATTCTTTTATGATAAAATACATGAGTTAGTAGAAACAAGCACTTATTGTAGTTTTGTTATACGTATAGATAAATATGAAATAAATCAATCTCTTTCTTCAAAACAGTATTATCGTCTTAAACGATAAAATTAATAAGTCTCGCCCCATCAACATGGTTTCCTGTCTCAAAGATCTGCTGCAACCAATCTGGCTTGTTTCACTCAATTTGTGTCCGAAACATTAATAATAATAATAATGTTTATTATTATGACAAAAGTGCGTATATTAGTCAAAATAATCAAGAAATATGTATATAAAATGAATATTAATGTATATGTATTTAAGTAGAAATAGAATTGTATATGTAAATCAATAATTTTAAACAAATAATACAAATAAATAAGTAATATATAAAAAATCATTTGTAGTAAGATCATTGGTTAAGTATTCATCGTAAAAGTAGTAACTTTTATTTAGTAACATTAGTTTTATTGTTTTTCTAAATTTTATTCCAGTTAGAGCTTGTATTGATCGTGGTAAGTGATTATAGAAAAGTACACCTTGGAAATCAAAACTTTTCTCCGATTTGCTTAACTTAATTGATGGTGGCTTGAGTGTTTTATTATGCCTAGTATAATATGTAATATCACCAATTTAAAAAAGTGACATGTTTTTCTTACATAGATTAAGGTCTTAAGTATATATAAGGGTTAAAATCTTCTACAATCAGCACGGTATGCTAAGCCACAGAAAATACGTTAGGCTTTACGTTGTAGACGAAAAATTGAAGGGTACCCATGTGATCTACTACATGCCGTTATTGCATAAGAAATGTTGAGAATGGTTTAATAAAAAATAAACCATTTTAGTAATATTTTTAGATACACTGTTACTCAGATCTCGTAACGCAAAAATGTTTCGGGCAATTTGTATTGCTAAATGCTTACAATGATCGCACTACGTCAATTTTTCGTCTATAACAACTCCTAAGAATTTTGTGACTGACGTCATATTATATATTGTAATAGTGTTTTGCGTATTTGGCTGTAAAGAAAATATCATGTTGCTTGTTTTAGTATCATTTAAGCGGAGTCGATTATTTGCAAGCTTTAGATTTACTTATCAAAGTTGAATCATCCGCATATAGGATTTTGACTGTTTCATCTATAGAAAACAAATCATTAATAAAACTAAAAAAAGAATTGGACCAAGAACCGAACCCTGTGGTACACTTGTACGTACTAATAAAGTATCTGATCGTACATTGTTACATTCTACAAACTGGTATCTGTCTGCAAAATAAGATCTTATTAGTCTGCATTCTAACACATTTTCTATGTATATCTTAGAATAGGTCTGTATACTGTGGCAGCACGTGTGAGCTCAGGAACATACTTTTCTGACTTCTGCTACAAATATATTTATGGTCGCACTTCGTAATATCAAAAAAAGGTGCGACTCTTAAAACTACCTATTTCATTCATAGTGTTTTCATCTTCAACATGTATTTTCTCTCAAGAACCGCCTTTTCCGTCATTTTAAATAGCCGACTGAAAAATCTTAAAACTGAAATTTTTGATTATCGATTAATTATGTTCGTCAAGATTTTGGCGATTTAAATATTTTTTTGCATTTTCTTTTTTAGTCTTTTACGAATTCCAAAAAAATTTTGAAAAAAAGTCGTTTTCTGAGAAAATATTTTACCTTCATAAAAAAAATTCTAATCATCACATTTACACAAATTGCAAATTTCCCACAATTTACCTCTTTGTCAAATAAAGTGGTGAAGGAATATTTTCTGTCCCAGAAATTAATTCCACTGAACTACAATCTCTGATATCTACTAAAATTATAGATTGTACGTCACTGGACAATATTAAGAAGGAATTTCTCTCTAATAAATTCAATATACTTATAACCTACATACAGCAGTACATACAACTAGTAAACAAATGTGTTCAATCTTTAATGGAAACTGTCTACAACTTGCTCAAGAAGCAAAAAGCGCCACACATTTCACAATTTTTTTTGGCGCAATTGTTTATCATTGAATACAAATGGAAAAATGTTTAAATGATGAAACTTTGTAGTGTGTTTGTTAAAACACTTCTTGGTCTTGACTTGGCCTCAAAATGTCTAGCTTTGCGAAATTAAATTTCATATTTAATATCGATATTTTGTATTCAAAGTACATATCAGCAACATCATGCTCACGTATTTGCATAATTACGTTAGACAAGCATTTGAGGGTCAACAAAAGTAATTTTTACTTGAATGTTTAAATGAAAAATCAGGTCATTTAAACATTCATTTGTCATTTAAATTATTTAATTGTTCGGTATTAACTACTGAACTGCGCCCGAAGAATAATGTGGATAACCTCGTTCAACTATCGTTTTCATTTTCATTTAAACCAAGCCAAATTACTATTGAGGTGTCGAAACGTAGGTATTTTAATTTTAAATTGAAACGTTCGACATTTATTACGTACAGAAGCATTGTTTTACAATTAACTAGACACAATAATTGAGAAAATATTTTAAATCGTATTCATTTTAGTTACAGAATCAATTAAAAGAAGTTTGTAAAATATTAAATTTTACATGAACTAAGTTCATCAGCTCTAATCTTTTTTTTTAATCTGTTTTATTTATTTTATTATTTGTTTTATTTTATGGATTTTAATGTTCTATTTGTTATTAATTTTGATCATCTAAAAACAAACCTTCAAAACTTGATAATCTTCTTGATTTTAATGCTTATTTACTTATCATTTAACAATTTGTTTCTCAAATTACTATTTTGATAGATACCTCATTAACAATTTCACATCTTTCGTCAACAATTTAATGGAATGTCTACACATTTTTTTCTCAATGTAAAGAGAAAATATAACAACTTGACCTTTTTATTTATTTCTTTATTTGCTTTTTTTAAATAACGCTGATGCAATCTGTCAAATCTGATTAAATTATTTAGAATGTAAATATTCTGTTACTTAACATATACTGGTTGTAATACAAAATGATATCAAATATAAACTGCATTATAATTTCCTTTTATATCCATGACCTTAGTAAATAATACTTCAGACATAGCAACTGCTCCAGTTTCTACATAAAGCATGAATTAATAGTTCAAGAAATTATGTAATTAGTAAGATGACACTTTATAAAACTTATAAATTTAAATTAATTAATTGAAATATAAGACAAAATTAATTATACGCCCTATAGTCCAGTGCATTAAGGAATTGACCCACTATTTTTGTATAAATTTTTTCTTTTACTTCCTGTTTGAAAGGGCTTTCTTCGGTTACTATAACTCTAAGTTTGCGAACACCTAAAATCAACCATTTCGCCGCCATCTTGGATTTGGTGTTTTTTTAGGAATTTTAATATCTCGTGTTCTGATTATCGCACAGTTATAAACTTGGTTTCTTTGAATTCGTTTTGAGTTATATTTTCAAAAATGTTATATGACAAAAAAGTTTAACGGAAAAAAAGTTATTGCTTTTCAAAGTCGACACAACGACTTAAAAAAAAAGATAAAGTAATTTCTAGTATTTACAAAAAAAATTATCCCGATACAACCATTTCTAATCGACGCGCAAAGTTGGTATGTTCCGAGCGGGATTTTGAAACAGCGCTCGAGCTCCGCCCTGCATTTCGTCGTAACCTGTAATTGTTTCAATATAAACACAGTTCTGCGTACAAAAAATGGAATTTCTTAATGTACCAATAAATTATTAACAAATAGTCAAAAAATTATAAAAGCAACTTGGATAAGCAATGTATGTTGTGATATACGTACTGAGGCCACAAATGATTTGATAAATAAAGTTGAAACATTAAGAAAACGTAGTAAATCTGACATTGTAAATGTAGATCAAAACTTTATTGATACAATAAATGATACACTAAAATTGTTAGTAAATAATACAACGGAATTAAATAAAAAGGTAGATTACTTAATTGAAGAAAATTATAAATTGAAACTTGATCTCCAAAAATGCAAACACCAGAATTATGAATCAGAAGAAAACCCGGAAATGTCAATTAAATCATATGCTAATATAACAAAAATAAAAACTCACGATAAAATTTTGGTAGTTAAACCTAAAGAACCTCAAATAAATGTGAATAAAATGAAAGAAGAACTGAGGAATAAAATCAATCCGGTAGATATAAGAGCAGGAGTATCTATGGGACGCACCACTAAAAAAGGTGGAATCATACTCAAATGTGGAACTAAAAAAGAAATAGAAACATACAGACAGAGATTCAAAATAAATTAGGTGAAAAGTTTGAAGTCGATAGACCTAAATTAAGAGAACATAGAATTAAAGTAGTAGGAATATACGAAACTGAATACGATTCTACTGATGAAGAAATTTTAAGAAAAATATAAAAAGCAAAATAATTTAAACATAGAACACAAAAACTTTAATTTAAAAATTCTCAGAAAGACAAAATTAGCAAACAAAAAATTTAATATAGTTTTTGAAATAGATTCTGAAACATACAAGTCTATAATGGAAAACCAAAAACTAAACATTGGATGGAGTAGATGTAATGTCTTTAATGATTACGGTATTATTAGATGTTTTAAGTGTGCTAAATATGGTCACTTGCAAAAATATTGTAAAGAAAAAACTGTGTGTGCCAAATGTGGAGATGAACATGAAAATAAAGACTGCAATAACCAGGTAAATAAATGTAATAATTGTGTTTTGTCAAATAATAAATATGGACAAAAATTTGAAACGTATAAAAGAATAGAAAAAATACAAAAAAATAAATTTATAATATAGCAATTAAACAATAATAATGACGGAACATCAAATATAGTCTATTTTAATTGCCAAGGATATCTCAATAATATAGATAATATACATGTGTTAGTAGATGATTGGAGACCTAAAATTTTATTATTGTCGGAAACACATATATCATCGGAAATAAATGACACTGAAATAAAAATCGAAGGGTACAAATACGAACAATGTACAACAACAAATAGAAGAACTGGTGAAGTAATAGCGTTTATAAAAAACAATATCAAATATAATATTCTTAAGACGGAATGTATTGAAAGTTACGTTTGGCTTCTACTTTTTGAAATAAAATTTGAGAAGTTAAAATATTTAATTACTGTATATCATATATCATCCTCCCCAAAAAAGCAGACAATAAATTTATAGAATATTTTACGCAACACTTAGATTTTATATCAGATTTTGAAGGTATAAATATTATTGTGAGTGACTTTAATTGTAATTTGTTAAAATCTTCCTATTACGGAAATAAACTTTTAAAAAGTATTTATACGAATGGCTACAAGCAAATTGTAATGACAGAAGCCAATCACTAATAGATTATGTAATAACAAATGATAAAGGACTATCACATTTAACACCAAAAGTAAGTGACCACTGTATTATATCAATAAAATTTAAACATCAGGTTAAACAGTTAGAGGAATTTGTGTACAAACGAAACTATAAAAATTATAATGTAGATAAGTTCCAGAAATTATTCTTAAATACAAACTGGAATAAAAATGTGTCCGATATTAATAAATTAACAAACTCACTAGTTACAGATATATCTAAAATCATTGATGACATGTGCCCCAAAATTAAAATAACTATTAAAGACAAATATAAAGAAAACAAAATAGATGAAATAATGACTGGAATAATTACAAAAAAAACGTAACGAAATTGTAAAAAAAATTAAAGAAGAAAAAGAAATACTTTTTAGAAGAGTTGTAGATAAAAACAAAAGAAACCCCAAGGAATTATGAAAACATCTTAAAACACTACTACCAAAAAGAACAAGCCTACTACCTAATAAACTACTTATTGGAAATGTTGTTTTAACGGAGAACATAATTGCTAACGAATTAAATAACATTTTTAAAACAAAACAACAACATTTACTGTTGTGTCCAATTCTATTAATGTTGAATTTGGTGTGCCAATGGCCGATATAAGAAAACATTTGAGAGAAATGAAGATAGTGGTTGATAGTGAAAGTGGTATATCTACAACAGTACTTAAAGATGCTTTTGAAGTTATTGGAGATCGAATTTTGATGGTAATTAATACATCGTTACAAAACGGATAATTCCCAGAAGAATGGAAGACATCATTAGTGATACCTGTTCTTAAACAAAATAACGAATTTAGACCTATTAATACCGTACCAGTCTATGAAAAACTTTTGGAAATGATTGTAAAAAAACAGTTACAAAGACATTGTGATAAAAACGACATAATAGTTTCAAACCAATCAGGTTTTCGTTTAGGCCATTCGTGTGAGTCTGTGGTGGTAAACATGTGTGATGAGTTCAGCAGAGCAATAGATAATGAAAATCTAGTGTTAGCAGTATTCCTCGATTTTAAAAAAAAGTTTGAGACAGTGGATAGAGATATATTAATAAAAAAATTAGAAAATATAGTTATAAGAAACAAAGTACTTCTATGGTTTAAATCTTATTTAGTTAATAGAAAACAAAAAGTTAAATTTAAGTCTTCTATATCAAAATCGATTAATGTGAAATTAGGGGTTCCCCAAGGAACGGTATTAGGTCCATTGCTCTTTTTGATATATATTAATGATATAATTAAGGTAGCAAAGAAATCTAAAATAGTATTATTTGCAGATGATACAATGATATATTCGGTAGGAAAAATATAAATGAGTTACAACAAAAATTAATGATGACCTAAGTAACTTGTACCGTTGGCTATACAATAACAATCTATACATTAATGTATTAAAATCAAAATTTTGTATATATGGAAAGAGACACGTATTAAATAGAATACACAAGAAAAACATAAAAATAACAATAAATAATATGGAAGTAAAGTATGAAAGAAAACATTAAGTACTTGGGGGTTATATTCGATCCACAATTAAATTTTCACAGTCACTGTGATTATGTAATATGGAAATACTCACAAGAAGTGAGTTTTCTGTGTAGAATTGGTCAAAACCTAAGCACAAACACTAAATTATTATTATATAAAAGTTTTGTTTCTAGTCATATAGAATATTGTTCCACTCTATTGTACACCATGCCGCATTACAAAATTACAAAGATCCAATTAATTCAAAATAGAGCAATGAGATGATTAAGTGTGTAAAACTTACTCCGGTTGACTTAATGTTAAATGTCCTAGAATTTATGTCGATTCGTCAAAAAATTCTGTTCAATGTGTTCATATTTATATATAAAATTAAAAACAAAATGTTACCTTCATACTTACACAAAATAACTTACCACTTTAATAATGTACACAATTATGAAACCAGAAACTGTGAGGATTTTATCTTGATGCATAGATGTTACGCCCATAAAATGCATAACACCATTTTGAATAAAGGATTATTAGAATATAATAAATTACCTAAAACATCAAGGACTGCGAAAACTTAAAATTATTTAAAATTTTAATTAAAACTCATTTATTATCTACATCTAAATAATATTAGTGAATGTTATAAAAAAAAATTATGTATATATTTATTTTCTAACTTTAATCTATTTTGGTGTTAACATTTTAATATAAAAATTTATTGTTTCATTCTGTGTATTTATTTATTTAAATTATTGATGTATTTATACTGTTTTCTGTATAGTATTTCTACTAAATAAATCTATTATAATAGCAATAGTGTAATTGAATAATATTTGGAAAGAATAAAGCCACCATTTAACCCATCGAAATATTCAGTTTTTAAATAAAAATCTACTCCTACAAAATTTTTATTAAACACATAGGCATATTTAAACAATGTATGATGCATAACAATCGTTTATTTTAATAAATGTTGTATTACGACGAAATGCAGCCCAGAGCGAGAGCGCTATTCAGCGTATTTCGAAATCCCACGCAAAACATAGCAACTTTGCGCGTCTTTTGACGAGCGAGAAATGGTCGTCTTAAGAAATTTTTTTTTGTCCATGCTAGAAATTACTTTATCTTTAATAAAGGTCTCTCACGAAAAAGCGTGAGGTGGACTGGAAAAAAGATAGGAGCCAAAAAGGAAAAAAAACTTATTTTTAAGTCGTTCTGACGACTTTGAAGAGCAATAACTTTTTTCCGTTAACTGCACAGTTTTTTGTCATATAACATTTTTGAAAATATAACTCAAAACAAATCCAAAGACACCAAGTTTACGACTGCGATAATTAGAACACGAGTTGTGAGCATTCCACAAAATACACCAAACCCATGATCGCAAATTTAGAGTTATACTAACTGAAGAAAGCCCTTTCAAACCGGAGGTAAGAGAAAAATGTATACAAAAATGGTGGGTCACCCCTATACAAATTTCCTAAATGCACTGGACTACTAATATTATAATGTGAACTTATTAGAAATATATTTAAAAATATATTAGAATGATGTGAGAATATAATATCCCATATTTCCAAAAAAATTCCTTTTAATACATCAAAATGAGAAATATTTTGACAACAAACTGAAAAACACGTAAATTCAAGAGAATAAAAGAAACGTTTACAAAAATTTCATTCTAATTGAAATTTTGATTAAGATTTAGTAATGTAAATATAAGTTAATTATCATAAATTGAATTAAGGGGATTCCACTCGATGGTTTTACTGGCGATTTTTAACATATTTTGTCTTAAAACTGTGGGGAAACGGTTTGAGAAAATAAAATGACAAAAGTATATAGTACAACTGACTTATTTAGCTAAGATCCTTGATGGTAAAAAATAAAAATCTTTATCAATTATCAATATAAAAAATAGTGAAACTAATAAAAATGAACGTTCTTGGACGGTGTAAAGGAATGATGTCAGTACTTTTTCTGAAAGCAAATTATCAACGTATATATTTTGAACCTATCTCTATTACACGGCTTTTTAGAAAAAAATATATAAATTTGGGGAGCTGCATTTTTAAGAATAAAATGGCAATGTTCGCTGTTTCTCATCGTCTTATTCGCTTGCACCATGCATCTTGAGGCACGTTTCGAGTGCCGATGTCCGACACAAATCAGATTTACGACTGGAGTTATGTTTCAATAAATTAAAAAACAAATAAACCATTCGACATTAAACAGAACTAAAAAATTTTTTTCAATTACAGTTTCCACTAACGTACGTTAATTTTAAATTTTATTTAAACAAATTTTTTTTGATAAAATTTCTCCTTTGAATCGTTTACGAATTTTGATTAGGTATTATTGTAATCGAACTTCACACACTAAAATATGTATATTGTTTTCATAATTAATAAAATGCTGGATAAATTTTTTCCAGAAGCTTATTCATGTTATTCAAGTCTCTGCTAATAGTCTGCCGCCTTAATCATTTTACCAAAAAACCAAGTCTATCAATATTATTGTTGTCAATCGTACCTATTTATTTATTAGACCTTCACAATTACCTAAAAACTACTTTTGCAGTCGTTCGATGCCAAACTTTTTGTTGCAAAAATTTAATTTCTGAAAATATCAATATTTTTTTACATGTTTTTTCTAAAAATATTACATATTCTTAGAGGTTGAATAAAAATACTAGTTCGCGTCAAATCTGACGGCTTATTAAAGAACTGTGCGAGGGGCACAGAATAAGAGGGTTATTCTCTTGTTAGAGAAGCATTAGATATAATTTTCGTGTAAAAAAAAGATTTTGCCCTCTTTACATTTAACTTTTTATTGGTAATAAATAATGCTGCGGGCGACAGGCGGCTCCTTATGAACATATATTTTTCTTGTACAAGTTTATAGTCTTTCTTTGTAATCATGTTACCCCTCTAAAAATCGTATTATTTTTTCCTCATAATGTGTAAAGTTTTCGAAGAGAACACAAGAAAGTGGGTGTCTGTTCTTGTTGAGTGTAGTGAAATATTTTGTTTAAAAAACGTGATTTCTTATTGTAAAAACAATCGGAACTAAGCGAAAATTGCACCTATCTGACCCTCGTAAGAGTAAACGATTATTAACAAAAAGAAGGTAAATCAGATACCTATTGAAAGTCGTTTGTTAAAAAAATATTATAAGTTGTTACATCTAAAACAACGAAAGCAAAATCAAGAAACATCGATAAGTCAAAGGTAAGTTAAAACATATACGTGTATTGCATAGTTCATAAAAACTGCATTTTTCATCGATTTAGCGTTCAACAAACCGAAAATTTATTAATTACTTTTCAAGAACCTAGTACAAGTACAAGTACATTGCAATGTACTGTGGATGATTTGTCACGAAGAAGAATTGTTTAAGAGGTAACTTTGTTCAGTTACAATAATTTTGAAATGTATTATAATATTTTGTAATACGTAGCACGAATAATGAAATACCAGAGGATTCATCGGCGATTTCTGCTAGCAGCATGAATGAATGTGAAGATTTTGTAAATATGGATACCGAGATGAAAAGCAATGAGTAAAAATATAAATAAATTATTTAAAATTTTTATACCAATTTTTTGCATATTTATAGTACAGTCGGCAATACCAAATGCAACGAAAGTATTTTGGAGGGTAACAGGATTGTCAATTTAAAATACGTTTTGGAACAGCTTATGGATTTCCTTCATTGTGAACTTTTTTCCTGTTCTATGAAGGAAGTCAAAGTTATCAAGGAACATAGAAAAGGATTTACATCCAAAATTACACTAGATTGTACGATTTGTAAAGTCCAACAACAAATAAAAACATCTGATAGTGATGGAAAATTAAATGTCAATGAAGCTAGTGTATTCGGAATCATCAGCATTGGATGTGGCTACTCCCAATTATCTGAATTCGCTAGTACTCTCAATATACCCACTATGTCCTACAATTTATATAAATCCATCGAAGAGAATTTGACTGAGCTAGTTAAAGAAAGTTGCTAGAACAGTATGCCTGAAACTGGGAAAAAGGAAGCCCTATTAGCTTGGGAATGTGGAGATGTTGATGATGATAATATTCCTTTGATTACTGTCATCGCAAATGGTGCCTGGTGTAAACGTTCGTATCGGACTGCATACAATGCTGCCTGCATTGTTGGTCAAAAGACAGGAAAACTTTTGTTTTTAGGCATTAGGAACAAATTTTGCACAATGTGTAATTTAGGTAACACAAACCATTTGTGTTTTAAAAATTGGAATAGCTCTTTAACATCGATGGAGACTGATATTATTGTAAAAGGTTTTAAACAAAGTTTGAAAATTCACGAGATAAAATATATATCGATTGTTGGAGACGGAGATAGTAGCGTAACAAAAAAACTGCAAGAAACCAGACCATATGGAGAAGTTCCTGTTAAAAAAATCGAATGTGTAAATCATTTATTGCAAAATTACAGTAATAACCTGAAGTTCTTACCATCAAAAAAGTATTCTTTAAAGGGCCTTGAAGTTCCTGTGCAAATGCGACAAGTTCTAAAAAATAATCGTTAAAGACTCAGAATTGATGTAAAATGCGCACTGAAACATCTACGGGAGGATGTTGTTTCTTTTCAAATGCAAAATGAAAATCTTAGAAAAGACATAGAAAACAGCATTCACCATGTTTTTGGAGACCACGATTAATGCGCTGCTTATTTTTACCAAGGTTCAAAACTAGCTGAACGAAACTACATACAGAATATGAAAATGTGTGGCCTTTATAATGATATAATGTCCTTTGCTAATAGATTAATTTTTAACAGCAGAAGTTTATTGAAAAATATGACTAATAACATTGCAGAATCATACAACAGCATAGTGGCAAAGTTTATAGGAGGCAAGAGAGTGGACTACTGTAAAAGAGGAAGTTATGACACAAGGTGTTATGCTGTTGGAATTACTTTTAATGAAGGTCCCGAATATTATTCTGTTATTCACAAAGCCATCACTGGAAAGATCTCTGGTAAACATACAAACTTTCATTCGAAAAAAGACGAAAAAAACCATCTCATGTAAAAAAAGATTGGCGTTTATTAAAAATAAAATCCGACAAAAGAAAAAAATTGAAAAAGGTGGTGCTCAAGCGGACGAACATTACGGAGATGTTGCACCTCTTATAAGTGATGAAGAAATGGAGGTACGAAAAATAAATTTTTGTAAAAGATTTGAAGAAAAATAAAGAAGAAATAATAGAATTAATGACAAAACCAAAGGTCAATCAGATTCTGTTTTATGGGTCGAAGAGCGCAGAAAAAGGCTTACTGCTTCAAATTTCGGCAAAATATGTCATCTCAGAAAGTCAATTGATTGCATCAAAGTCGTTCGCCAAATTTTAAAAACATTTTGTTCAGTGGCAACTAACTATGGGTTTGAACATGAGCCAATTGCACTTTCAGAGTTTAGTGAGCTCATAGGCAAAGCAATTCAACCTTGTGGATTTTATAGCGACGAGGAAGATTATTACTTAGGAGCATCACCTGATGGACTAATTGAAGAAAATGCCCTTGTAGAAATCAAATGTCCATACAGTAGTAGAGATTTAACCGTAGAGGAAGATATTAAACAAGGCAAAATAAAATTTTTAGAAATAAAATCGACCAAATTGCATCTCAAGAAAACCCATAATTATTATTTCCAAGTGCAGGGTCAACTTATGGTAAGGGGAAAAGTGGTTTGTTACTTTGTAGTTTGGACACCAAAAAATATTATTTACGACAAAATCGAACGTAATGACAACTTTATACAACAAATGAAAGTTAAATTGAAAGATTTTTACTATTCGTTCTATTTGTCACAAATTTTAAATGCAATGTAATCATCAATAATTTCGTGTGTTACCATCTGTTAATAAAATCTTTAAATTTTAAATAGGATTTCTATTACAAAAATGTATGTATGTAAGTATGATTGTGCGGTATATTTTTGAAACATTTTATTGACAGAATTTATATTGTATCCGTTACGTTTAGCAAAGAATAACTATGTAATTACATCCGTAGGACCTTATTCTCCAACAACAATTATATTGAACTATAGAATAAAAACAACAATTATTGTTATTTTTAAAAATGATAACTAACGGAGTTATTCGTCAGTTAAATTTAACTGGTGTTGGTGAATACGGCTCTAGATTGTTAAAATTGTAACAATCTTTCATAATCCAGAAAAACTCGAATTTAATTATTATTATTGAAAATACAAGAAATCTTTTTAAGTAATAAAATTTAAATTTAAAAACAAGAAGTTGTTAGGGAAGAGTATTTCTTTTTATTCTTTTGTATAACATTAAATTAATAATGGTAGTGTATTACATACTATACTATTGCTGACTCGCTGACTGCATAATTGTTTATCTGAAACGTGACGGTTTATATAAACACGCTTTCAATACTCTATTTCATATAAATTGTTCTGTAAATGTTCCATGACAAAATACATTAATTCATTTGAAAATTAAAAACGACGATTTACTTTTGGGAGAAGAATCCCTTAAAAATAGTTTAGCCTTCTTAAAACGCTTTCGTTCAAGAATAAACTTACAATACCAATAATCATCTGCACCGTGGCAAGAATACGGAATATTAATATAGGGTGAATTGTACAGTTGGGGAATATGAAAATGATCAGTTTTGGGTCGCAATCCGCCCAACAGTCTAAACACAATGCTTGATATCATCTTTTACATTTCCAAGTAAGACTCTTTACAGTGGCGTAACTACCGGGGTGGCAGGAGTGGCAAAGGCACTCGGCGGCAAAGCATAAAAGGCGCCGCTTTATACATTTATTATTTTACCAACAAAAAAATCTGTAGGCTAGAATAGTTGTTTACATAGCAAATAGGTAAGTAAGTAAGTAAGAGCAAATTGCCGAAAATTAGTGATTATTATTTTTCAACATCCTCGATATCAGATGGGATATTAACGGAAAAAGAAGCGTCTTGTTCGGAAATTTCAAAAACAATTGAAGTTTCAGTGAGTTTAAAAGTGAAGTGTGAAGTTTCTTTGCAACTGGCAAGTGAAGGTTTTGGTTCTGCCGTTGAAGACCAAATACTGAAAACGTTAATAAAACAAAAATACCCCACAGACAAAGGTTATTATGATAAAAACATAATTAAAACTAAATTGATTTTGGTTTTTACAGCTGTTGTAATTTAGTTTTTCAGTTACGCAGATTGTTTAAAAACAAAAGAGCTAATACATTTTTTTTAATTGTTTTAATTAAGACGTTTCGCCATAGCTTCTTCAGTTAATGTCTTAAAATTAATTAATTAAACTGAAGAATCTATGGCGAAACGTCTTAATTAAAACAATTTTAAAAAAATTAATAGGCGTTTTTTTTCAAATAATCTGCGTCACTGAAGAAATAAATTAAAAACACACAATTAAAAACTTTGTTTTAAGTTACGGGTATTGCAGACCAAAAGATATTGATTTTCCAAAAATCAATGATATTTCGTTTTCCGGGGTTTATTACAGTTCAAAATCTAAAGGCGGCTTAATCGCATGTGGTTGTGTTACTCTGTTGCTATTACGGACCTTGTTAGCTATTTGCTGACAGAAATAGTCAACATTTTAAGTTACGTTGGCTCAACGGAATATGTCAGTGGAAAAGTTTAAGCCAAAAAATCTTAAAACATGAAACTAGCGGTACACACATTGCCGCTTGCGTAACTCACGATGTCTGGAAACACACTAAAAATATTCTTGATCAAAATTTTCAAAAAAGGTACAAGGAAAACCACAATTTTTGGTGCCAAGTTTTACACAGAGTTTTAGATGTTACATTGTCTTCATGTTCTCTACCATTTACAGGCCATTCTGAATACGATAATGATGACTCTAAACGAGGTAATTTTCTAGCTATAATACACCTATTATCGCGTTATGATAGCATCTTACAAAAATTGCTAGAACTTCCAAAAGGTTCGACAAAATACTTAAGTCCAACCATACAAAACGAATTTATTCATGTGTTGGGAACCGAGGTACAAAATAAAATCTTAGATGATATTCGCGCAGCTCCATTTTATACAATAATTTTAAATACCACGCAAAATATATGCAAAATTGAACAGTTGAGTGTTGTTTATCGTTATATTGTTTTCATAAACATGAAAATAACGAAATCATAAAGGTTGATTTAAAGAATCTTACTGGATTTTTTACTCCATAACAAATGATCGAAGTGCGGAAGGTTTAAAAAGCTTTATAATCAATTTCTTAGAAGAAAAACATATTTCTATTAGAAAGTGTAGAAGACAGAGCTACGACGGTGCTGCTGTTATGAGCGGCGCTTATAACGGTTTCTAAGCTAAAATTACCAAGTTAGGAAAAAATGCTCATTACGTTCACTGTGTTGGTCATAACTTAAATTTAGTTATGAATAATGCTGTCAATGGAGTCCCAGAGGCAAAATCATTTTTCGATACTGTTGAGTGCCTATATAACTTTTTTTCGTATAGTGTTAAACGATGGGATTTACTTAAAGAATCGCCACTAAGTTTAATTACATTACAGAGATTGAATCCTACTAGGTGGTCCTCTAGGAATGATTCATTAAATGCATTACGATTTAATTTTAAAAATGTTTTAAAGGCCCTCACAGAAATAGCGTTAAAAACCAAGCATAGCGAAGAAAAATTCGAAGCAATCGGACTGAAAAAAAAGTTTGAATTTATATTTCTTATTGTACTGTTTTGCAAAATTCTTCATTCTTTAAATATTGTTTCAAAGATTCTTCAAAGTAAAAATGCATACGATGAACTCTGTAGACTGTGTCACAAGTACGATGAAGTTCGACGTGAGTCTTTTGATTTAGCAGCAAATTCGGGAATTGAAGCTGTTTTTTTAAGCAAGCGTAATAAGAAACCCATAAAATTTTTTGACAAACTTGCATCCGATATCAAAGTCTACAGCAGAAAAAATATTCAAAAAATTACATTCAATAATATTTTGGATATTGCATCATTCCAGTTAAAAAATCGACTATCTGGTTTTCAAAATGAATTTAAATTCCTTGGACCCTCTTTTCTGACTATGGCAACGGACACAGAGTTAGACAAGTACGCTGAAATTTTGCGAAATAAATAGGACGATGACTTATCTGATGATTTTCCCACAGAAATTCTTAGTTTTCGTTCAGTTTTTTGTGAAAATTAGATGAGATGGTTGATTTTATATTTTGTAAAAACCACGCCAGCTCTAATACTTACTTACCAATGAAGTATTTACAAACTTAAAATATAAAATTATTTAAATATAGGCAAGCAACAGTAAAAAAATGCCTTGCGCCCTAAAACGATTTTTCACTAGACCAACTCTATACCTACGGTGTGGCGGCGGCAAGATGACTTTTGCCACCCGGCGCCGTGAGATCTAGCTACGCCACAGACTCTTTAACTTTACAATGCCTGATTTGAACTGTTTACTTCAATGTTAGCTTCATAACATCTAATAATTCGTTCTGGTAGTAATGTCTTAGTTAATTATGATTTAATTAATGATTATGGATTTTGTGATTGCCCAATAACTTTACGAGCTAAGCGTATTTTAGTTTGAATACATTTTTGCTAATAATGACAACAAATAATACATCCACTTGACATATTTACCCTACTTGAGAAAATTTCAATAAAGAACATTTTACGATATTATGGAGTAGGATATATGCGTAATTGAAAAATACCCAAAAGACAATAGTATGAATTAATATACAATATACATTATTTGGTATTGATAAACAATAACGGCTTAAGTAGTGAAGAAATCTTAAATTTTTAAAACAAAGAAGAAGAATTGAAAAGCAATTTTCTGCTTAATTAGTTAATACTGTCGTAGTGTTTTATATAATAATAATAATAATAATAATAATAATAATAATAATAATAATAATAATAATAATAATAATGTTTATTAGCCAAAAAAAAGAAAAACCAACTATATAATAAAACAAAATAATTTTAGTCTAGCTACTGTTTGCGCAAAAGTAATTATACATTATTACGGCTAAAGGGCACACAATCAGAAAGCCTCCAAAGAGGTTTCTGCTCTTCCTTGCTAGCCCAGATTCAATGAGATATGTAAATATATGGTAGCCAAAAGAAACAAAAAACCAAATAAATAATAAAAAAAGTATATGAACAAAAAAAATATATGTTAGGTACAAAATGGACAGATAACAGTTATTGATTGTTTTGTTTTAGCTGAAGCTCTTTTTTCAATTTTTTTTAAAGAGATCATAGATGTCGCAAATGTCGCCTCGTCTTCACAAAGTCTACTATTAATAATCTTGGTGATGTTAAATGTAAAAGATCTTTCAAATATTGCTGTTTTATGTATAGGAGGTGTAAGTAGATTCCTGAATCTAAGATTAAGATCAATCATCATTACGAAAACTTAATCGTTCAAAAAGATATCGTTTGATTTTTTCAGTAATAATTTGAAAATACAAACACAAACAGTGCAGAGAACGCCTATTTTTCATATTCAGCCAATTAGCATCAGGCAACTTATAAGATATATACTCTCTTCTTCTGATACCATAAACGAATCTAAGGCATGCGTTTTGAACTCGTTGAATTCTGTTAACATCAGTTTTAACAAGACAGTGATTGTACACTTGATCGCAAAAATTGAAGTGTGAGAGCACTAATGAGTCGCACAATTTAATTTTTAAACTTCTGTCAAGAAGATGTCTGTTAGAAAAAGAATTTTAAGATTTGCATAAGCCTTTTGAATCAGTTTAGCGATATGAAATTTAAAACGCAGATTTGTGTCAATAATAAGTCTTAAATTTCTTGCCATCTCAACGCAATTTAATCGGGCTCCGTCTACTTGAACTTGTAGCTCAGAAACAACTTCTTTTCGTAATTTACGACTGCCAAACACTAATACGCTAGACTTTTTAAGATTTATTTTTAAACAGTGATCCTTTGAAAGTAATATTAAATTTAGGAGATCTTCGTTAATTCGATCAGAAGCTGCTTGTGTATCACCAGGTTCAAACGAATAATAAAGTTGTGTGTCATCAGCGTATAAGTAAAATTTAATTTTTGATAGAAGAACAAAAGGTGGACGTATAAATTGCGTAAAGTATGAGACCCAGAATAGATCCTTGAGGGTCTCCACTAGTTACACTACTGCTATTTGAAACTGCCTGATTGAGTTTTACTCTTTGGGTTCTGCGACTAAGATAATTTTTGAAAAATAATTATACATTATCATCAACCCCAATATTATGCAATATGGATATTAAGAGGTCATGATCTATCATGTCAAACGCTTTAGAATAATCTAATAAAATCAGAGCAACCATATTATTATCGTCTAATGATCTAAAAATGTCGTCAGAAATATTAAGTAGAGCTGTAGTGCAACTGTGACCTGTTCTAAACCCAGATTAAAGTGATGGTAGTATGTTGTTGAAATTTAAGTGAAGATTTACTATTCGTTCTAAAATTTTGGACAATGTTGGAAGAATACTTATCGGTCGTAGGTCTGTTAAATGTTCAGGGGCAGATTTTTAGGTGTGGGAGTTACCAGTGCTTCTTTCCAAACTTTTGGAAAAACTCCGTTGGTTAAACAAAATTAACAATATGAGTGATATGTGGTAATATGATCGGACAGCAAATGTTTATTAAATCGATACCAATTCTATCAATTCCAACCGCTTTACTTTTAATTGTATTTATAATCTTAAAAACATCAACTTCCGCGACTACTTTAAAACTCAGTCTACTAGTAACATTAATTCTAACATTCGAGTCATAGTAGTCTTTAAGATTTTCAAAATTGTTAGTTTTAATAGAATGTGAAGAGGAAATAAAATAATGATTAATTTCATCTACATTTTTCAAATTTTGGGGTAACTCAGACGATTTAACCTTACCAATATTAAAGTTTCTAAGCACTCTCCAAGTTGCATTTGAATTAGAATTGCAAAGTTCAAATTGTAAATAATTCTGTGTACAGTTTGCTCTTTTTGAGCCCTTCTAGGTGGAGGTGAATGAAATAACAACTCAATATGTTGTCAACGCCGACGTTTCGCCCCCTATGCGTAGGGGTTTATCAAGGCTAAAAAAATTTTTTTATTTAATATAAGACATGAATGTTATACATAAACTAATACAAAATTAGAAATTAAAAATAGAAAACGGTATACATTAATTATTGTAACAAGGAATTTTTTTATATAATACAATTAAACAAAATATATTTTATATATATATATATATATATGTAACCAGTGACTAATCACCAACAAGATTAAAAAAGAAGAATTCCTTAGTTATATAAGTTTCAATTAAAATTCTTTTTTTTTATTATTATAAAATATAAATTTTGAAAATTATTAAGAATAAACGCGATAAAAAGATAAAAAGATAACCGGTATTTGACTCACCTCATAACAATAAAAAGTTGGTAGTCTCAATTACCATCAATTGGATGGAACGTCACACACGGATTAAAAACAACAAAAAACAGTCATACATATATATATAAGTTGTGGCTAAAAACGATATTTAATTAAAAGACAAACAAACAAACCCAACTTGATACAAACGACAAATAACGAATGAATAAAATTCAAATCAGTACTTTTCAAAAATACAGATAAAGACCGCTTTTATATTCGTTTGCGTACATACGTAAAACGAAATCAATAACATTTGTTAAAAATATATGTGTAATCTATTTATTTTTTAGTAGATTAGTAATTAGGATAGTTTATTAGACTAGGTAATTAGACTAGGTGTTGATTAGTTCGTTAGTTTTTAGGTTAGTTAGTTAATTTATTAGTTAGTCAGTTAGGATATTTTTCATGTTAAGATTAATTAGGTACGTTTTTAATAGTTAGTTAGTTAGTTGGTATTAAGTGAAGGGTTTAATTTTACTGATAATATTACTATAAATCATACTTAAATTATTCGTGTATGTATTAAAATTTACATTTTGGGGTGCATCCTAATCGATATCATTTCTGAGACCAGTCTTTTCTTAAAAATATGTTCCACATCTAATATTACCGGTTCTTTGAAGTTGAACGTATGCCCTGTATTTTTATGATGAGAGGAGAGTCCTGTATCTTCTGTAAGTTTTTGCAATTATATTGGTGTTGTTTTATTCGTGCACCTAATTTTGTTTTGTTTGACCAATGTAGCAACTTAACAATTGTTGCAACAAGTTTTGTACACAACATTAGATTTATTTAGAAGTTCAGTCTTGTCTTTTAAACGTGAGTAAATGTTGTTGTAGATTCAATAAAAAATTCTTTAACTTAAAAATTTACAACATAACCTTATTGTATCTAACAATAATTGTATTTACAATCTTACCGATCTTACTTTACCACATGATGTGACACAATGCCTTGCGTTAAGCCCAAAACACTCATATAATTACAATACTGATAATTTACCGATTATCAGCTTAATTAAAAGATGTGGAAGATATTTTGTTAACACATGATCCTGATAGAAGTGAGGTCTTACGCGGCAGTGTTGTCAACATAATTACAAATTTCATGTATAAAAACACAAAAAACTTAAGTTACCAAGATTGGATTCTGCGCAATAAAATTAATTCCACGAAGAATTTTTTAAAATAAATAAGGATTTATTA
Organism: Abscondita cerata; assembly: GCA_030710515.1. Lineage (NCBI taxonomy): Eukaryota > Metazoa > Arthropoda > Insecta > Coleoptera > Lampyridae > Abscondita > Abscondita cerata. The sequence continues at coordinate 163,379 of JALBCR010004570.1, read as the reverse complement.
GTTGTAAAACAGATAAAGGCAATGCGACAGTTGTAATATATAAATCAGATTATGAAGAAAAATTGTTGAACTACTAAATGACGGAAACACTTATATTATCAATAACTCGGATCCGACTAATTCTTTTCAAAATAAAAATAACAAAATTGCTATTAATTTATACAAAAAGGGACATATTGACTACAACACATATAAAAAATATCTACTTTTACTGCAGTGGCTCCAAAAATTCTATGGTCTGGTCAAAGTTCATAAACTTGAGAACCCTGTAAGACCAATAGTATCGTGCATAGACTCACCGACTTATGCAATTTCCAAATTTTTAAATGACATTGTATCCAATATCTCCTTTTTATTTCAATACAATATTAATAATTCATATGAGTTTGTTGAAAAAATTAGAACGTTTACGATTCCAAGTAATTATATTATGGTGTCGTTTGATGTTAAGTCGCTTTTCACCAACATTAGTAAACAATTAATTACTTCTTTAATTAAAAATATTGGATACATCTATCATATTTCACCACTTTAAACTTAGACGAGTTGATAGATCTCATTGGTTTCATTTTTGACACAGGTTATTTTCAATATAAAGGCCGTTTTTACATACAAAAGATGGGGACAGCGATGGGTAACCCTGCCTCACCTATACTTGCGAATCTCACTATGCATGACCTGATTACCACAGTTATGACCCAATTAAACATTTTCAACTGTGTTCCTGTATTCATGTTTGTGTACGTCGATGATATAATTACTTGCATTCCTAAAGACTTGGTCGATAGGACTTTACAATTATTTAATAATTATGACCCACATCTAGTGTTTACTGTAGAATTCGAAAAAATTCAAAGCTACCCTTTTTAGATGTCTTACTTATAAGGACTAACGATGGTATTAAAACTGATTGGTATAAAAAACCTATGGCATCAGGGCGAACTATCAACTATTTTTCAAAACATCCATTACATCAAAAAACTAACATTATTACGGCCATGCTTAATAAAATGTTGAAATTGAGTGATATCACTTTTCATGAAAAAAATAAACAAATTTTAAAATCCATATTAAAAAATAATAATTACCCTAACAAAGTTATAAATAAGCTAATTAATAGACATAGTAATGACACTCAATCTCACATTAATCTGAATAATACCCATAATTTAATTGAAACATGTTCTTATAAAAAAATCATCAATATACCTGTTCTTAGCCAAAAAATCATAAACATCTTAAAAGTGACAATACCAAAATAGTCTTATATAACAAAAACACAATCTACAACAACATTTACTCACGTTTAAAAAGACAAGACTGAACTTCTAAATAAATCTAATGTTGTGTACAAAATTTGTTGCAACAATTGTTCAAGTTGCTACATTGGTCAAACAAAACAAAAATTAGTGCACGAATAAAACAACACCAATATAATTGCAAAAAACTTACAGAAGATACAGGACTCTCCTCTCATCATAAAAATACAGGGCATACGTTCAACTTCAAAGAACCGGTAATATTAGATGTGGAACATATTTTTAAGAAAAGACTGGTCTCAGAAATGATATCGATTAGGATGCACCCCAAAATGTAAATTTTAATACAGACACGAATAATTTAAGTACGATTTATAGTAATATTATCAGTAAAATTAAACCCTTCACTTAATACCAACTAACTAACTAACTATTAAAAACGTACCTAATTAATCTTAACATGAAAAATATCCTAACTGACTAACTAATAAATTAACTAACTAACCTAAAAAACTAACGAACTAATCAACACCTAGTCTAATTACCTAGTCTAATAAACTATCCTAATTACTAATCTACTAATTACATATTTACATAGATAAAAATAAATAGATTACACATATATTTTTAACAAATGTTTTTGATTTTGTTTTACGTATGTACGCAAACGAATATAAAAGCGGTCTTTATCTGTATTTTTGAAAAGTACTGATTTGAATTTTATTCATTCGTTATTTGTCGTTTGTATCAAGTTGGGTTTGTTTGTTTGTCTTTTAATTAAATATCGTTTTTAGCCACAACTTATATATATATATGTATGACTGTTTTTTGTTGTTTTTTAATCCGTGTGTGACTTCCATCAATTGATGGTAATGAGACTATCAACTTTTTATTGTTATGAGGTGAGTCCAATACCGGTTATCTTTTTATCTTTTTTATCGCGTTTATTCTTAATAATTTTTCAAAATTTATATTTTATAATAATAAAAAAAGAATTTTAATTGAAACTTATATAACTAAGGAATTCTTCTTTTTTAATCTTGTTGGTGATTAGTCACTGGTTACTATATATATACAGTGTGTCCAAATTCGATGCTCACCATTGGTATTTTGGAAACGGTAAGAGTTACAGGGTCGGTTAAATGGAACAATATGGAGGTATTTATCTTACCTCTTCAGACCTTCTCTTGTTTTTCCAAAGAAATGCGTTGCCTACTAGATATTGCAAAAAGTGAAAATCGGCATTTTCTTTAAACTTGCGTAGAATCCACACTATTTATCCTATCAAAATATGTAAATATAAAAGTTGTAGACATTTAGATATTGAATAATATGCGTCATTAAAATATTTTTTTGCTTGCATCAGTAGCGAAATATGACCCAAAGTTGCATTTTTTAAATGGAAATGATAATTTATTTTTATACAGTTGAATTACTTGATTTTTTCCTTTTCAACGATATAAGGTTCGAGCTATTTATCTTGTGTACTTTAGAAGATATAAAGAAAAATCGTTTTTGAGATCTGTAGATGTATTTTAAAGCACATCACACTATCCATGATTGCAAATTTTTAAGAAACAAACAACTGCACATCAAATCTGTCAATAATATTGTTACAGTAGTATCGTGTCAGAACTTGTAGTTGTTGTAGTAAGCTATTCATATTCAAAATTGATGATGCAGTTTTCAAACCATGAAAAACGGACATGTTTGTTGTCTACATAAGATGCCATCGTAATTCAACTGCGGCAGCAAATGAATATCACAACTTATACCCCGAAAGAAGGCAACCTCACAGAACTTTGTTTTCCCGACTCGAGCAAAATCTTCGACAAGGTGGATCCTTCACCGCCATTCGTCCTACAACCTATCAAAAGACAATGAGGATGCTGAAATAGCTGTTCTAGCCGCTGTTAATGTTGAGCCTTCCGTTTCAGTAAGAAAAATTTCGAATGACAGTGGTATGGCAAGAAGTTCAGTACATTATGTTTTAAAAAGAAGAAATTTCATCCTTATAAGCCAATGATATGCCATCATATCAAAGAGAATGATTATGCTCGAAGAGTTACATTTTGTAGATGGTACCTGGATGAAGTTACAAACGATAATTCTTTTTCTAAAAAATTCTTTGGAGCGATGAAAGTAGATTCACAAACAACGGCATTTACAATCGGCATAATTATCATTATTGGAATAATGAAAATCCGAAAATAGTTCGAGAATCGCGTTTCCAAGAACGATTCGGATTTAACGTGTGGTGCGGTATTTTGGGAAATCGTTTGATAGGTCCATTTATTTATAATCAAACGCTTAATTCGACTAGATATCTTCAACTGCTGCAAGCCGAAGTCGAAGATGCATTGGACGAGCTACCTATTCAAGAAGAAAGAAGTATTTTGTTTCAGCAAGACGGCGCCCCGGCCCATAATTCCAGGATCGTCACTGAATATTTATCAGCAAGATTTGGAAACCGTTGGATTGGAACAAACGGTCCCATACGTTGGCCTGCGCGATCACCAGATTTGTCCATACTAGATTTTTCCTGTGGGGACACATAAAAATTTAGTATACGTTGTCAATTATGAGAACGTTAATGATTTGCAGCAGAGCGTCATGCAGGCCTTTAATTCAGTTAGCGTCCGTCAATTAATGAATTGCCGAATAAATATTGAAAAACGCTATACAAAATGTTTAGAAGTCAATGGCCGCACTATTGAGAATCTTTTATAGGAAAACTCATTCGTTTTACGATGTTATCCACCCGTTATGTTTTTGTTATTATTGCTTACAACTTGGTAACATTATAAATCTGCCTCAAAAATGATTTTTCTTTATATCTTCTAAAGTACACAAGATAAATAGCTCGAACCTTATATCGTTGAAAAGGAAAAAATCAAGTAATTCAACTGTATAAAAATAAATTATCATTTCCATTTAAAAAAATGCAACTTTGGGTCATATTTCGCTACTGATGCAAGCAAAAATATTTTAATGACGCATATTATTCAATATCTAAATGTCTACAACTTTTATATTTACATATTTTTGATAGGATAAATAGTGTGGATTCTACGCAAGTTTAAAGAAAATGCCGATTTTCACTTTTTGCAATATCTAGTAGGCAACGCATTTCTTTGGAAAAACAAGAGAAGGTCTGAAGAGGTAAGATAAATACCTCCATATTGTTCCATTTAACCGACCCTGTAACTCTTACCGTTTCCAAAATACCAATGGTGAGCATCGAATTTTGGACACACTGTATATATATATATAAAATATATTTTGTTTAATTGTATTATATAAAAAAATTTCTTGTTACAATAATTAATGTATACCGTTTTCTATTTTAATTTCTAATTTGTATTAGTTTATGTATAACATTCATGTCTTATTTAAATAAAAATTTTTTTAGCCTTGATAAAGCCCTACGCATAGGGGCGAAACGTCGGCGTTGACAACATTGAGTTGTTATTTCATTCACCTCCACCTAGAAGGGGTCAAAAAGCAAACTGTACACAAAATTTATAATCTTGGAGGAATACTCACCTGTAAATAATTCCTTTTTTCACTTTTAATTGCTGCCTTGGTTAGGTTTCGAAGTGTCTTATAATAATTCCAATTAGATGACAATTTAGTAGGTTTTGCTTTTTTGTACCTTTATCCTAAATTATTAGTTTAATGATACTTGTTAACCACGGAGCAGGGCTTTTAGTTACCGTTAATGATATTAGAGGAGCATGTTTATCAATAAGGGATATTAAATTTAGGTTTAAGAGTTGTATCTTCTCATTTATTTGTGGGATATTATAAATCACTTCGAAAGGAATATTAGCAAGATCGGCTAAAAATTTGTTAATGTTGATATTTTTATAATTTCTAAATGTTACTGATTTACTAGGAATTTTTACCGCAGCTTCGACATTAATAGTGCAACTAACAAGACAGTGATCGGATATGTCAAGAGAAGACAATATGTTAGTATCTATAATATTGGTAGAGTCAAGTACGATTATGTGATCTATTAAGGTTTCGGAAGAAGGTGTTATACGAGTTGGCGATGAAAGCACCTGTTTGAGTCCATGTGATTCAAGTATATTTAAATAATTAATTGTATTGCAGTTATTTACATCTAACAAATTAATATTTGTGTCTCCCAAACAGACGAGTTCATCAAAATTAGGTAATAAAGCGGAAAGTGACTCTTCAAAAGCTGAGAGAAAATCTTGTAATTTATATCTAGGAGACCTGTAAATGACGCCAACAGCAAATTTGATTCTACCAATACGAATATTTATCCATAATTGTTCAATATTAGGATCTTGTTCAATAGCAATTGTAGTATAACGATATTGATTGTGAACATACAAGGCGACACTCCCACCCCGACAAATTCGATCTTTTCGAATAAGTGAATAGCCTTCAATATAAACATTCTCATCAATTATATCAGGTGTTAACCATGTCTCAACCACAGCTAAAACATCAAAACTGTTATCTTTAACAAACCTCTCTAATTCGGAAAAAGATGGTAGAATAGATCTACAATTTATAAGAGCAAATGTTAACAAAAAAAAAATTCACCAACCAAATAAAATCAGAATATTTTGACAATGTAAAATAAGCGTTAGGGAGGCAACGCTCATAATAACTAAAAAACAAAACTAACAATATTTTTATTTAACAAAATTAACTCTTCTACCTCTTCTTTTCTAAACATCTTTCATCTTCTTTCCCTTAACAAAATCTTCTTTTCTTCTCCTTCATCTTTATCCCTTTATCTTCATTATCTTTCTTTTTCTCTCGTCCATCTTTTTTCTTCTCTCCATCACTTCCTTCATCCATTGTACTCCCTCTCCTTGCTCACCCAATAGCACCCACCACTTCGTTTCCTCTTCTTTTAACTCATTACATTCTTCTTTCATGTGCATTATGCTTTCTCATCCATCCCCACACAATCTACATATCCTCTCTTCATCCTCCAACCAGTATTTATTCTCCCTTTCTTCATTTCCTGTTCTAAACCTTGCTATCATTTGTTTTTCTTTCAACGATTTCCCCTCCATTATGTATTTTGGCATTCTTCCCGTTATTAATTGTCCATATTTTTGTTGTATTTTTCTTCTTTTATTCTTGCTCTTCTTTCTTGCATTTGCGTGTCTTTATCTCTCGTTATTATTTTCTTTTCCATATATCTTCCTTCCTGTCTCAAACTTCTTATCTCCTCTCTCGCATATCCACACCTTTCATAATATTTTTTCCTTTCATCTTCCCCGTAACTAATTTTCTGTGCCTCCACTTCTTTCCAACATTCATATAAAAGTTCATTGTTCTTCCTGTTTTCCATCCTTTCTTTAAATCTCAACGCTCTCTTTCCAGTTTCTATCCGTATTTCTTCTTCCACTATATAACCAGGTGTCTCCTTATCCAGCCCTAACGTCCACTTCCAATATTTCTCCTGTGTCCTTTCTAATAGTTCCCATTCCTTCCATCCCCAAATCTCTGCTCCATATAACATCACACTTTTCACTATTTTGTCAAAAATCCATCGTCTTTTCTCTAAATCCTTCCCAAATGTCCTTTCATCTATCCCCCAAACTTGTCTTACTATTTTGTTTCCTTTCTGTCCGAGTTCTCTTATATGGTCTTCATCTTTATTATCATACCTAATATTATAACCTAGGTACCTGTAATTGTCCACTTTCTCTATTTCTTTCTCTCCCCACCACCATTTTTCTTCTTTCCGTCTTCCCTTTCTCTTTTTAAATTCAATTATTTTTGTTTTTTTCTCACATTTGCCTGTAGCTTCTTTCCCTCTAAGTATCTTTTAAAACCTTAATCACCCTTCCCATTTCTTCTCCATTCTTCGCTACTGCCACTATATCATCTGCGTACGCCAGCACCCATACCTTTTTTCTTCCTATTACTACTCCTCCCACTTGATGCTTTTCTAGTTCTTCCTCCAAATCTCTTATGTATAATAGAACAGACTGGGGCTTAATGGGCATCCCTGTTTTAATCCTTTTTCCGTCCAAAATTCACGTCCCAACTTTCTGCCTACCCTTGTTCTACATTTTGTTTCTTCATATATTTCCTCAATTGCATCCTTAATTTCTACATTTATCCCTATTTCCTCCATAATTTTCCATAGTAGCCCTCTATCCACATTATCAAACGCTGCTTTGATGTCAATAAACATTCCATACATTCTCCCTCCTTTTCGAAATTTCTTTATTGACCATGTGTTTTAGAATGTATATATTATCTATTGTCCCTCTTCCTTTTCTGAATCCGGCTTGCCAGTCCGGGATAATTCTTTTCTTCTATTTCCTTTTCTAATCTTTCCCTCGTTATTTCTGCATAAACCTTATATCCCACATTTGTCAGGCTCACTCCTCTGTAGTTTTTCGCCTTGTTTTTTCTTCTCCCTTGTATACAGGACATATTATAGCCTCTTTCCATTTATTTGGAATTCCTTCTCCTTCCCATATACTTTTATATATTCTTCTTAAGTGCTCCCTCATTTTTCTCCAGTGTATCTCCATTGTTCTCTTTGTGTTCCATCCGTCCCTTCTGCCTTTCCTTTCTCCATTCTCTGTATTGCTTTATCCGTTTCTTTTTTAGTTATCCCCCATTCACTGTTCCTTACTTTCTTCCTTCTCTCTCCTTTATCTATTACTTTTTCTTCCTTACCTCCTAACAGATTAATACAGTGATCTTCCCATTTTTCTGCATCTATCTTTACTCCCGTCCTTTTTTTGCGTTCTACTTTTGTTTATAAATTCCCATGCTTGTCCTTCATTTTTATTGAAACTTTGATAGTGTATTTCGTTTTAAAGGATGCGTTAAACTGCACCAAAAACTTTACTCGGACACGTGTTTCAATAGCTAAGCTGTCCGATGATACAATTTTTTAAAGAAAGTATTACTGTTTAGAGTAATTCGATATCTTTTTCTGTTTCTACATTTTATAATAAGATGAAAAATTGTATGGAGTGTGTAGCAACAATTTGCTTGAATTATGTGACAGTTTCAAAATAAAATATTATGAATAGATGAAGTTATCATTCAGAGATTCAAATCGAGAAAAAAGTTGTTAATGATACAATAGAATAAAAAAATGTTTGCCGAAGAAAGAAGAATCCATAACTTCATGGGTTCTTAATTTTTATGTATCACATTAATTTCTACGGGGCACATCAAAACTTGCTATCAATATTTTCTTTGCAATGACACTATTGCTTTCATATCAGGTGCATATCCCCCACAAAAAATTATTAACTTACAACAGCTCAATATTTTCCCCTTTAAGTTATCATTTTATAAATTCTCATAAATCTGGGTAGACTTTCGAATAATTTAAATTTGTTTATTAATCTTAGGCGCCATTCTAATTTTTTTACTATGCCTAGACTTCCGATTGAAACTGCACCTCGAGTGATAGGAAATTCGAATTCTTTAGAATAGAGAAAAATACTTAGACAAACAAAAGGAACACATTATCCTTTCTAAATAGTTGATGATCTCGTACAATGAATAGTACGAAAAATTCAAGGTATATAGAAGTATAACTGCCCGTCAAAAGCTAGCTGCGTAAAAATATACTTTCCTAGAAGAGAAAGGAATTAGAAGTGAAAATTTATTTGCAAAATAGCTAGTATTTGGATAAAATTCCTACGACATTGAGCTCTTCTTGTTAACATAAATCGTAAACAAATTATTCAACAGTAGCACAGTAATATATAATAGCAAAAGTGAAATGATGGTGCACTCTACAATTAGTTCGGCTACAATTCATTTCTTAATAACCATTGTTGTGTGGAAGTACAAATTCTTAATAGATTGGAAATCGTGAACGAATCGTACCATTCTAAAAGCGAAACTTCCGGTAGTAAACTTGACCGTTGCGTGTTTGTAAATTACTATTAAATATAATTTGTACGTCGCATCTTAATTTCCATAATGGCTGCGGGAAAGATTATTTCCGGTCTTGCATTAATAATAAAACTAATTACGCGAGAACATTATTGCAATTTAATAATATTTAAACGATCTAACGCGGAAATAACATTTCTTTATATAATTTTTTTAAATTTTTTATCGCGTGTTTATTAATCAACCATAATATTAACGATGCGTTTGTGAAACGTCTTAAAACTCTTGACTTTTATTTTCTTTTCAAAAATTTACTTCCTTCTCGTTCCGTTTGGTTGTTTGTACACGACAACGGTGGTAATTACATCGGTTTCACTAATAATAAGGTGGTATTTTAATTTTTTTTAAACGGTAATAACTTATTTACGGCGACCTCAATTATAAGCACGTGTTCGAAAAAGAAACGTGCAACGACAAGTTAATTAGAAAATACTTATTTGGCATTGACATCTAACCATCTTTCAAGAGCAAACTAATAAAACTCGTTGTACTATAAATTACAGCATTAATGAGATTGACTTCTTTTAATTGCGTTTCTACGTAATTTTTGGGTGTAGAATCTAAGATTATAACCGAGTTTTGATGTAGCAGACTACTTTTTGAAATACGTTATACATATTAGTCTTTTTTAGAAATTTTTTGTTATACCTATATGTTGCAATTGTCATTAAAAATCAAAAACAAATTAAAGAAAGATACATTTGTTTATTACTATGCCCAGCATTTTAGTCCTTGGTTAATTTTTGGTTAATTTCCAATTGTGACAACCATTATTACGATAACAGTAAACTAAACCAACAGAAAAACACCAAAAACTGCAGTTTTTGGTGTTTTTCTGTTGGTTAAATAGACGCTGCAGTTGGTGTTCCTTTCCTTTGAGTAAACTAAACATTTAAGTGGTTGTTAAATTTAATAAAGTTAACTCTACTTGTCACTTTTTCATACATAACTCAAATTTCTTTGGTAAAGTCGAAGAAGAAACCTTGCCAACTGATACCAGTGTTTCTATTGATGAAATTGTAAAATTGCAAATATTTCAAAAACTACAAATTTTTGGAATAAACTACCTTACATGAAATAACTGTTATTTATTATGATAAATGAGATAAGATTATAAAAATTTTGCGTTTCCATTTAAAAAAATCGAGTTTTTCAATCAAATTTTTACCTTCCTTGTTTGACTACCCTGTATCAATATTTATCATAATGGCATAAAGAATCTGTTAAAGTAATTCTTCCTCTACAAAGAAGTCACCTCAAATTAAATAATACGAGTTCCCGTATAGGTAAAATTGATACTTCTGTGTTGGCCTGCAAATGTCATTTTTGACATAAAATCTTGAATAAGTCAGAAACAGGTAGAGTTAGATATAGAACATTATACATCGAAAATGTTTAAAATTTGTCGTAGAATCTAAAAGTGCAAAAATATATAAAGTGTACTATTTAAAATAACAAAGTTAATAGTTACTTCCGGTATAACCGGAAGTGTCGCCATCTTGAAAATATTTTAGTTGAGTTAGCCCTGTTGACATTAACATGTGACAAAGTTTTCAGAATGATCTAGTTTCCGAGAAATGAATTGCGGTTATGCAACGTGGGACACCCTGTATTTCATATGATTTACCAGAGAAATATGAGAAATATTTCCCTAGGGAGTATGAATGTGTTGTGACATATCATAACTAAAGTGACCTTTCGCATATCCTAAAATTGGCGATGGGAAGACTTGTTTTTGAAAGGAGCTCTTCAGGTAAATTATTATACAGTGCGACTAAAAAGTCCCGCATAAATTTGATAAATCGAAAAATAATTATTTTTGAGAAAATTGCAAATACACGTCAACTTTTATTTTTATTTCGACGTTCTTTTCTATAATTTTTTGTTATACAAGGTGGTCCATAAAAGAGCAACGTAGTAGTTGACATTTTTTTTAGTGACAACCCATAACAACAAATAAAAAAAATTTTAATTTGAACGAGAGAGAATTGAAATTCTCTTAATGATTGGTTATGGCGACAGAATGCGTACACAACTAGAAGTGTGTGATTTATTTAACAATAATCATCCAGACAGAGTTTCGAGAATATGGCCATGTCAGAGATTATTTAAGAAAAGGCCGGCCAACAATACATAAAGATGTTCGATATACTCTTCGATCTGCAGGAAAATTTAGACAAGTCCAACCGAGCTGTCGCTGCAGATCACAACGTGTGCCAAAAGTCAGTTGTAAACTATTTGAAAAGAGAAAAGTGGCATCCATACAAACTTATACTTTGGCATGAATTAAACGAATACGATTCAGATCGGCGCACAGAATTTTCAGAAGTCATGATGGATATGCTGCAACACACACCTATGAGGTTACATGAAATAGCCTTTTCTGATGAAGCAACATTTTATTTAAACAGAAACGTTAATCGGCAAAATTGCAGATATTGGGCACTAACCAACGCCCACTGATTTCGGGAGATTCATACACAGTTTCCCCAGAAACTAAATATGTGGACAGGAATTGTGGGCGACCGAATTATAGGTCCCTACTTTTTCAAAAATACATTGACTGGTTCAATGTATTTAGAATTTCCTCAAAATGAGTTAGTTAGTTAGTTAGTCCAAATCGCTGGATTGTTCGCAGAGGTACAGTAAAATGGCCAGCTCGTTCACCGGATATGACACCTCTTTATTTTTTTTTGTGGGGCTATGTCAAAAGTCAAGTGTACGTAGACAAACCAACTAATTTAGAACAACTGAAAGAGCAGATCACAAGGATTATTAGAGCAATACAACCGGAAACAATAAGAAATGTATTAAGCGAATTTGAAGCTAGATTGGCATACTGCCAAGAAGTTGATCACTTTGAGCAGTTCCTCTAGTTGTTTTCTAATTTGAAAGTATTCCTGATTAAGTTTTACTTTTAATTAAAATTTGTATAATAATAAAGTTTTCTTTTTCAATTTTCGATAATTTTTTCCAAAATTTTTTCTATATGAGGTGTCAAAATTTTTTATACTATCACTTTTAGTATAAAATTCTCTTACAAAATATAAATAAAAAAATATGGATCGTCACTTAAAAAATGTCAACTACTACGTTGCTCTTTATGGACTCTTCTGTATAACCAAATCTTACAGAAAAGAACGTCGAAATAAAAATAGAAGTTGATGTGTTTTTGCAATTTTCTTAAAAATAATTGTTTTTCGATTTATTGAGTTTATGCAGGACTTTTTACTTGCACTGTATAATATAGAACAACATATACATGTTTACATTTCTCTGAGACCTCTTTGTGTTTACACTGATTTGTGAATTACATGTACTACATTCAAAAATTTCTCTATTTTTGTCAAGCTGAAATTTTCAATCACGAAAGTAAATTACTTATTTTTAAATATAGCAAATTTCGTCTTCGAATTATATCACTTATGATGGGACAAAATTCATATTTAATATTTTTTTTATTTTTGACCAGTACTACTTCTGACTATTTCCATCACAATAGTTAATCAAATTGATAACAGAGAACTTCATTATCGGCGACAGTGCTGTTTCTACAGTTGATGCGTGCTCCCTATTGCCATGACATATTTTTCCGACTCATCTGGCGAATCGTACTTTTTAAGAACTTGTAACAAAAGTAACGTATGTTTATGCTCTATAGTCTATAACTCTATACTATATAAATTTTAGTACCAACAGAATAAACATAATTGAACTGTGAATTCAAAATGTATATGAAGATAATAGGGAGATTTTGGGCCATCTAAAATAGCAGTTTCTGCGCCAAACCTTGTTTACGGCTAATTTTAAATAGGTTTAGTGTAGTTAACCGTCACAAAAAATTAGGTTAGGGTTAAAAGCTATAACAAAAAAGTGTAATAAGTGACAGTCTTGTTAAAAAGTCAACGGTTAAATGCAGTCCAAAATCTCTATTCAAATTGCTAGACGTTGCCGTTATTTATAATCACATAGTACGTTATTTTTAACGTTATTTTAAGTGACCTAAAATATTTCTAATATTATGTATAATATTTGTTAGTTTTCGGACATGTTAAAATAAGTTTATACATGGTGTTTCAAGAAAAACTCAGCTTCCCAGAAACTGAGATTTTTCAAAATTTTAAAAAACATTTAAACCCAAAAATGCAACCTCTGCAGCCCAGCTTCAACCCTTTATTTTTTTTAAATAGCAAATGTATAGAATAATAAAAAATTTGGAGATATTTTTGATTTTAGGTGTCCCCACAAAAAAAAATCCAAAATCCATTCCAATGTATCAGTAATTATTGGGTCAATAACGTCTTATAACAAATTCAAATAAGTTGTTCCATTGAGATTTTTGTCTATAAATAATGGTTCAATAATGTAATTATCTAAATACCAACCCATGCATTTGATTATTGAGATGGTTGCGTATGTATCTTTATAAATAAATTAGTATTACTCTGACTTACAGGACAATTATGTTTATTAACTACACCATTTAGCAAGTACACTTGTCGGACAAACACCTACTACACAGTGGATGTAGGTTGTTATTTAATAAGTCACTAAATTCTTCACAAAATTGAAGTCTGCGCGATCAAGATCATTTTCATTTGGTATTAAATCTTCTTGCAGTAGCCTTAGCACATTGATTATTTCCATAGTAAAACCGAACGATTTCTAGAACTTTTTTAGTGGAATATACCATTTTCGTAAGTATTGACATTTTCGTAGTTGACATTTCTCAAATCAAATACACAATCAAATGTTACTTGATGTTGGCCACAAATTAAAAACTTTAGATTGGTAACTTTATACAATATTTGGAAACACATTTGGAAGTACTATTTGAAGGTTTATAGTTTTGTTATTGTTTTTCCCCGCATCTGTTGACAGACAGAAGTAGTTTTATTTGAACTACTAAAGTAAACGGACATTTCGAGTTTCTGACAAATCATATCATGCATTTTAGGTAAACAGTAACATCAGCATATATTTTTGGAAAAGGCGCAAGTATCGAAGTAGCATTAGGTAGATTATTAATAAACAAATAGAGTATGACATGTATCCCATAGAAAAACAAACCGCGTGTAAGAATGCAAACTGATGTAAATAAACTGCATACAATATTTAAAGCCACCTACATTTTAGATAAGAACTAAAATTAAGCGGGACTTCAAAATATGGGTTATTTGTTACCAATTTCGTAATTATGATTTTGAGGTATTTGTTAGGAATGTTTTGTAGAAAATGAGGCTTGCTTATATAATACATATAATAATACAATCAACAAGTACATATTTTACATTTTTCTTAATTTCAAGTATTGCTGTTGAGCCACTTTGAACACTTTGTTATAGGTACCCAAATGATGGCGGCAAACTCTGTAATCTAGTTTGCACATTATTGTAATTTGTACTTTTATAATATTTAATATAATATTCTCATTAAATAAAATTAAAACTAAAAAACTATTTTAAAATATAAGAAATTTCTGAGAGGGTTTTGCCTGGAGGAAAAGTTCCTATTACTGATATGGCATTTTTTCTTTGTATTGCTATTTTTGGTCGTAAACAAGTTTCCTAATTTCTTTGAAAATTCTATCGATTTGTCGCACCATGGCCCTAGGGTTTCGACTGCAAACGGTAACAAAATGTATCCTCTTTCCATAACATTAGAGCATTTGTTTTTCTTGTTAGAGGCCACGGTTTTGGCTACTGTTCCAACACGGTAACAAGAGTTTTAGAAATAGTAAAATAGTTGGATTTCCAATTTGATTAATCCACATGTTGAACTTATAGTACTCTTTTTTGGGATTCAGAAATTTATGCTTTATAACATGGGGCTCTTTTCAATTTACTACTGCACACTTAGATCAAACCATATCTGTAATTTGTATAGAAACATATCTTACTCTAGAAAGAATTATCTGACCTGAAACGTATACAGTTGTCTTGAATGTTACGTATCACTTTAAAGTGTATGATACATTTAGTACTGTTAAAACGGACATAGTATCATTTTAGTATTGTACTCAATCCTGAACCCCTACTACTAGATATATGTATAAGAAGAGTTTACTATAATACAAAACAACACAAACATGTCTTTGTTGTCAAAATTAATAAAAATTTTTAAAAGGAATTTTTTATCTTTCATCGGTTCATCTCATATTCACAAGTATTGCATATCCTGTATAATAAAATATAGTTCCTTCTGCAGCCATGCTGCATCAGCAAAAGATGCCTCTGGCTTAGTCATCGATTCATTCACAAAATGATATAAGTTCTTTCTGTATAAAATCTAAGTACAAATCTGGAAAACCTACTGAATTTACAGATAATTTTACGTTTTTAAGATGATTGATACAAATATCTATACATACTTTAGAAGATACGTATTGATCAACGGTTTCACCAACATAGTAACATATCTTCAAAACTGCAAATGCATCATTTTCTTCCTCAATTAGGTTCAATCTTTATTCGTGTGATCACATCGCGGGCTACTGAGTGTTTAGTTAGAAGTGTAAGTATAAGCAGTGAAATTAAAATTTTTATTCCGAAATGGGCGAAGAAACTCTGAAATAAAATTTCTATGTTCGTATTCATTTTAATAATTAAAATGATAGCGGCTTTACATTAAAAAATGTCAGAAGAAGATAATAACTTTTTTAAAAATTTCCTGAGCTTAAACAACCTGAAATATACACATTGGTAAGTGTACTTTTTAGAGAAATTGATTAATTATTGATTTTTTATAATGTTTTAGCTTCTTAATGACTTTGTACATTTGTATCTAAAAAAGGAGTTTTATCTACAGTCGAATGTAGTTTTAAAAAGAATTGCAATAATAGAGAAAGCAAAAGCTAAAGAAAAACTAACTCAGGACAAAAACCTGAAGCACTTTATTTTACAACTTCTTTTGTATATTGAATGTAAGGATATTTCAAATCATCATTGTTGCCTAAAAAGAGAGAGTAGTCAACAATCCTTATTCCTCCGGTATCTTTATTATTGATACAATTATTAGTGAATATACCACTTGCTAAAAGTTTCTATTCAAACCAAGCAAATGTTATGTTATGATTGATGATACTACTTATTCTTTTATATATCTCGTCCAAGCTATTGATGTAGCATTTAAAATATTTCATGCTACTAGAGTGAGGTATCCAGAAGAATCAACAGTCGTTTGGTTGATTATTCAAACCGCATTTTATATTATCCAAACTAAATATGATAGATTTACTTCACTCAATCTAAATATTTAAGTTATATTATAAACTTATCTATTTTAACGTATACCTATTGTTTTTTACGTTTAATATTTGTCCAGAATTACTTTTATATTATAAAAATGTATCATTTCCATCATCATCATAAAGGAATTTTTAAAAACTCTCGTTTATTAATACTACATCTGAAATCGGAAGGCAAAGAGTTTTTAATGCTAGTTTTGACTATCGTTGTGGGGAACAAAATTATTGTAGACATTTTAGTAGTAATGCTTCTTTTCAAAATCATTTGGCAAATTCTCATCCCACACCATCAGTTCAAATTAACATAAACCATTCGGAAAACACAATTTCTGATACAATGAGTTCTAACTCAGACCATGTAGTAGATAGTGGTACTATGGATTCACTATTTTTTTAAAAATGACGCTTTTTCAAAATATTTTGCTTTATTTTTATCTGGTCTATACGCTGATTCATTATTACCACGTAAAACAGTTCAAATTATTGTTAACCAAATGAAAATTTTGCTCACTAGCAAATTTAAAAGAACAATTCAATGGTGTAGTTCTAAAAAATCACCACGCACTTTGCATCAATTCTGCTCTCAAGCAAGTTTTAGATAATTACCAGAAACAACTCAATAATTTTTAATCGCATTTCAAACGCACTGAATATTATGAATGTTTTGTTCATATGTAGCTCCAGTATAATTTGTGATTGGTGAGCGTTTGGAACGACAATGGAAGTTGTGCCAATTGCCGTGTATTGCGTGAAACGTTAAATTACATGACTAACTTAGAACAATATACAGAACCGGTTGTCAAAATAATTTAAGGCACTGTTTGGATAAAAAATTTAGAAAAGAATCAACAAGATCACTTCCAATAATTTTGTATTTTGATAATTTCGAGATGGAAAATCTATTAGGCAGCAGAGCTACTATTCATAAACTTGGAGGTATGCATATATCTTTGCCATCTCTTCCTCCTTACCTAGTCTCTCGTTTAGATAGCATACATCTCTTGGGTTTATTTCATGCATCTGATCGTGTCAAATATGACAATATGTAACATAATATTTCAAAAAATTATCAGACAATTAAATAAATTTCATTGTAATGGTATTTCAGTTTCAACAAATGCGTACACATTTCACGTTTTAGCTATAACAGGTGACAACCTCGGATTACATCCCATTTTAGGTATCGTACAGAGTTTTGTTGCTCAGTACTGTCGTAGAATACGTAAAAATCTCAATTAAGTATTTTCAAGATGATAATTTGTTAAGAAATCAAACTAATTATAGAGAACGGTTGCTTATTAATAATCATACTTTAACAGTTATTAAAGAAAAGTGCGTTTGGCTCTCCATGGAGGGTTTTGACTTATTTCAAAACACTGCTGTATATTATTTTCATGATTCCTTAGAAGGTTGTGCACGTTATGTTATTCAATTAGTGGTAAAATATTTCAATCTAAATTAATCTCGTATGATGTAATGAAAGTAAATTGCAATACTTCTATTACGGTCCAGATTCTTCCTCTAAACCATCAGATGCAGTTCTTTTAAATGGTGATAATTATAATTATAAAAACATCTTCTTTTAAAATTTTGACGTTAGTCAGATATCTCGGGTTGATTGTAGAATACTATGTGCCAGAGAACAATGAAGTTTGGAATCTTTATCTCAATTTGAGAAAAATTTTAGATAGGCTATTAAATTATAGCGTGTATAATGATCAATTAAAATATATGATTGCAATGTTAAATAAATTTTATTTTATTTATATTTATATAAATCGGATTTAAAACCAATATTTCGCTTTCTAACTTATTATCCTGATATGTTAATAAAGTTTGGCTCATCAACTCAGATATTGCTCGTGTTACAACTAATAAAAAATATCTGCAAAACTATAGCAATCAAAAATCAATTTATTTTAAATAATAAAAAGTATCAATTGTGGTACACACACACAGTACATTGGTTTACAATTAAGAGATTTAACTCAGCATCCGACTATATTCTCACTTTAGAACGGAATGGAAACGTTTTTACCTTCTTTTGGTCAAATCAAACAAATATTTGTAACAAAAGATATTTTCTTCAAATGCATTACATTAGACGCTATCCACTTTAATTTTCACTACCATGCTTGCAAAGTCAAGAAAAAGTGATGGATATGTAATACCGGTTTAATGCCATAACCTTAAGATGTGCTTAATAATACTTCATTTGTAATAAAATCATCAAAGTTAATGCAAAAATGAAGAAAAAGTAATCAATTGGGATAAAAATATACAATCTCTAAAATAAATAAACAGGTTGACAAGAAAGAAGATGAAAAGAAAAGAAAGAATGGACCGAAAATAGAAAAAAAAACTGATTGACTTCAGGGGAAGGGGAACTAAATAGCAAAATGATCGAAGAATCGAGGGACGTCAAATTTATTCCGAAGACATTTTTAGCGTAAATTGAAGGCATTTTTATTTTTAAAACATAGAACCAAAATAGAGTTCATGTTTACCATAAATATTTGTAAAAATATTCTTGAATTTAACATTAGCACCTTAGAACTTTTGTATAAGTGAACATTGGGTTTCTAACAGTATTTCCTTCAATCCTCGAAATACATTAGCATTAAGTGGTCTTGATATTGTAACATGTTTCTGTAGAGGTAATAATTTACATGGTGGTGTAGCAATATATATTCATGACAAACTAAATTGCTAAAGTAATTCCATATGTTGCAAATTATACTATTGAATTACATTTTGAATGTTGCGGAATAACCATCCATAAAGATGTATGTGTTATATGTGTATATAGATCTTCGAGTCAAAATGACTACAAAGTAGTTTTTGCACAACTAACCTCACTATTAAGCAGACTAAGTTAAAATTATAGATGTATATATTTGTGTGGTGATCTGAATATAGATTAAACACAAGAAAGTTTTAACAAAAACAGGTTATTCGATATTTTTGCCTCTTTTAATTTGGTTTCTGTTTCCCAAAATTATACAAGAATAGTAACTACCGCTTTTGGTACATCAAAGTCATCTATTGACTATCTTATATGCAATCAACCAAAATCAGTTATATCTTTTGAAAATTTAAATTTAGGAGTATCTGACCATTTTGCGCAGCTTATTAAATTTAGATGCTTTTCGAAAAATCAGACAGAGGAATCTCTATCAAGTATTCCATTATTACGACGTAGAATTGTGCCCAATGCTTTAGATACATTTAAAATTGTTCTTAAAATTACGTGCCTCTTGTATTTCATAATGAAAATGAAGTGAACTACATGTTTGAACATTTCTGGGCATATTTTTTATTTCATTTCAACAATTGCTTTCCTATGCAAAAACAAAAAAAGCAGTCTATTAAGGCGAATAAAAAAATTCGGTTTAGTCAAGAGTTGCAAACAAATTAATTTAACAAATTAAAGAACTTGCACTGGTTAAAAAAATTCATATCCAATACTAACTTACAAGAATCATACAATAACTTAAAACGCAACGTTAATCTCAAGATAAAAAAAGAAAAATTACATCTATCCAGAAGAGAATTATTTCCTCTTCTAATAAACTAAAACAGTTATGGTCCATTGTAAACCAAAATAGGATTCCTACAAATACGCAAAATTGTATTTCGTTTAACTCTAGTCATGGCTCTATTAATAACGCCAAAGAAATAGCAAATCTATTTGGTAAACATTTTTCCGAATCAATCGTCAAAAAAGTTGAATGTTGTCTACCAAAAAGCAAAGCTGAATATAGTTACTGCACAACGATAGTTCAAAAAACTATGTCTTTTATTCCGCTCTCTAAAAGTGAAATTTCTAAAATAGTTACGTCGTTTCAAAATAAAAATCTACCGGCATTGATGAAGTACCGATTTCTGTCTTAAAACATTGCTCGATAGAAATTGCGGACATATTAGCTAATATTTTAAACCATTCTGTTTCTGCAGGAATTTTTCCGAACATCTTAAAATCTGCAGTTATTGTCCCGATACACAAAAAGGATCTGTAGATGATATTTGTAATTACCGACCAATTGCGTTACTTTCTAGTTTTTCAAAGATTTTTGAAAAAACATTTTGTATTCAATTATTAAATTTTCTAAACAGTAATGAAATTATTAATAAAAACCCGTACCGCTACAGGAAAGGAATATCAACAGAAACTGCCACAACATCTTTTATTCAAAAAATGAACGACCTTTTAGAAAAGCATAATTTTGTAGTTTCATTATTCTTTGACCTTACTAGTGCATTTGATACTATTAACATTAAGTTTGTTGCGCAACAAAAACTCCATCATTTAGGTATTAGAGGTTGTATTAACGACTGGTTAATCTCATTCTTATCTGACAGAAATTTTAAGGTAAAATATAAAAACACATTCTCTGATAGATTTAAGGTATATATGGGTACCCCCCAGGGCAGTACTTTAGGCCCAATTATTTTTTCACTTTATGTAAATGATTTGTCCAATCATATTACAGAAGGTAGCGTGTTCATGTACGCCGACGATACTACTGTAGTTATAACAGCAGATAGTAAAACTGAATTAAACTATAAAGTTAACACACTTCTGGCCAAGTTCTACTCGTGGTGTGTAAAAAATTCATTAAGTATTAACTTTTCAAAAACTCAATGTATTCATTTCCGTACAAAATTTAGGAACAAAATTTCAACAAAATTCAGTTTGCAAGAAAATAATATAAATATGACAAATATTGTCAATTTTTGGGTACTGCAGAGAGTACTTCATCAACTACAAAATTTTGACATTCTCATCTATATACATATATAAGTTATTAACATACATTCATACAAATTTAAATACTTTAACGACATCTCATAACTAACATTCATAGTTATAGTACAAGAAAAGAACAAATTATATTAACGAAGCACAAGTATTCATTTATATAACTCCATACCGAGTGATCTAAAAAAACTCAGTCATTTGAAATTCAAAAATAATTTAAAAAATATTCTACAGAAACATGCGTTTTATAGTATACATGAATTTATGTTTTTTGTGAACGTTTCAAGTGACTTTGTTTTTTACACCTTTTAATTGTTATTATTTGACTAGCACATATACATATTTATACATATATGTAAAAATGTGAATAAAAATTATTATTATTATTATTATTATTATTAAAACCGTGTCATGACCGGTTAGCCCAAATTCTAATAAAACGTCAAAAGCCTTATTATCAAGTTTTATTAAAATCGATTTATTAATTTTAAAACAGATGATTACATCATTATTCTTTTGATTTTACAGTTTTGATAAGATGAAATATCACGCTTCCTGCTACTATACATACAAATTACTATTTTTACATGTGAAAAAGTACGTGTTTTTTTTTAAATAACATGTTATTATGATAGGTTTGCAAATGCAAATTGCACTATTGTCATGTTTTAGATTAAACGTGTACAATACACAATGCATTACTTCAATAAATTAATTTTTTATGGTTCTAACAATTAGTTAATTAATATGATGTTTGTCAACGTGTATGGGTCATATAATCAAGTCCAAATAAAATAATTTATTGGTTACAGAAATCTACATCGCAACCAACAACAATTTTGGTATTAAACTGTTGGTATATAATTAAAATCACTGAAGATATTGTAAAACAAAGTACAACAAAAGGTGTGAACTAATTGTTTGAAGAAAAGCGTGATAAAATCACCGGGTTGACATTTAACTTACTTTTAGTTATCCCAAAAACTGGGGTCTTGTTATCGGAGAGAGATTTTTTTTTGGTAAATGGAACAATGAAAGCTTTACTAATCGACGTTAAATATAAATAATTATAATTATAATATAATAAATATAATTAACAATAGATAAACTACCAAAAACTCTCTCTCCAATAAGCACTTGGAAAACTAGATGAACCTTTACCTATATGTATAAGAGACATTTTATGAAAAAACATCACATGCCAAGTTTTATTAAAATCACATAAGTAGTCTTTGAGACACAAGAAATTATTTTTGGTAAAAATGATACATTGTAATAAAAGAGATGTAGATAATCTAATTTACTACTTTTCTTTCATAACTATTTGGAAGATATTGTTAAAACAATAATTTTCATGTGATTATCGTAACTCGGTATTTACTGATCACTTCAAAAATGCTTAAAAATTATATTTTATCAATGATGACAAAAACTAACCAAATCACCAGTGTTATAAAAAAAAATCTTTTATACTTATCTGACAACAACTGGTACAGGTTCATAATAACCCATACTACGTTATTTCATTTTTTTTATTTTTAAGGTAATTTTAAATATGAGATTCAACATAGAGAATACCATTACAAAAAATGCGTGAAAAAAATATTTTTAGAATTCTGCCCAAACTCCATTAAATTCAGTCAAACGACAACGACGTAAGAAAATAAATACCGAGCTATGTAGTACATAATGTGTGATTACAAATTAAATGATTACATTTAACTTCATATTAACATTTACAAAGTAATAAGAATTAATATATAATGAAAAAACAGTTTACTGTATCACAGCTCATGTGAGCATGAGCACGTATTGAGTGAAAGAATGTGAAATATTATTTAAAAAAGGTATCTTTTAAGTATGTATTAGTGTTATTATTATTTTCTCAACTTTGAGCCTTGTAGAGGATTGTAGGAGGCTTTCAAGCAAACACCATAAGTTTTTATTCGACCAACGTTTCGACTGGATTATTCCAGTCTTTATCAAGGGATCTGTATTGTTAAGAACATATACCTATTTATATATAATTTTATATATAGTACTCAACATAATCGAGAAAATAACTAAAATAAAAATTAATTGTTTAAAATAAGTAAAGTGTCCACAAACAGGATGCATACGTTTACATTAATTAAATGTATCAAGCTTATAAAAAACTTTTTCATTTCCACCAATAGAAGCTGGCGAAATAGTACTTATTATATTATGCAAAATGGATAGCATAATGTGTATTTTTAAAATCCGTCATCGAAGTTGGCGCTGACATTTTGTGATTGTAAAGCTAACACCAAATTAGTTTGTTTGACAGACTGTACTACAATTAAATTTATTTGGTATATTTTCGTGTCAAATTAGTTTAATTCCAGCATGTTGATAATCACAATATCAACACCAACTTCGACGTCGGATTTAAAAAAAAACACACACACAATATTTTGCTATCAATTGTTTCTTATTGTATTAATAAAATATTTTTTCCGAAATCGTCACTAAAGTAGCAAAAGATCGGCAGTAAAGTGATTAAAATCGGCACTAAAGTAATCCATTAGGACGATTTTGTAGTTCATATTTCTGCCGGTAGAAGTCTGTAAAATAATGTGTGTCAATGTTAGAATCGCACATGCGCAGTGCAAAAATTTGTCGTAAAAACCAGAACTGCTGATTACAGTTACTCCATAAAAAGCCCTTATGTGTTATATTTGCCTCTACTATCGCCTCGTCAACTAAAACACATTCGTCATCATAGTTTAATGCCTTCTTCTAATGACGATGCGATAATTGTATACAAGTTAATGACATAGTTTTCTAGCAAAATAAAATCTTCACTTGTAGGATAGCTTTTTAAATTATAGTAATTATTTAAAAAAAGAGTTTATGTAGAAGGCAACGAACAAGTGATGGCGCTTACTACTAATGAAAGTTTAAATGAAGAGTTTTTTATTCTTCTCTCTTCTTCAAAAAATAATAAAAGAACATTCTTTAGTTATAATTTCCCACAGTTGGATCTTCTTATTAGGAGTGCGGACGATAGTAGGAGTCAGTGAAACACAGCTCATTGAATCACATTGACGTTTTGACTGACTGAAGTCAGTCTTTCTCAAGATGCTCTGAACGAATCGGTGTTCACTCAAAACTCCCATTGAGGTCTGTTCCAAAGAAGTACTCTATAAGCATTTTATATAATTTAACTAAAAATGAAGTTCTAAGAACACTCATTTATTTAACTACTCTCTTACGATGAATTTTTAAAATCACTCGTCTAGTAATCAATCAAAAGCTTATCTATGCTTTAAACATCAACATGATTACTACGAAATAATTTTTCAGTGAACACTTTTATAGACGCTTTAAAAAAAACATGAATAGATTACAGTTGAACCATTTTTTAAAAGCAGCTTGTTTTTCTTTAAATTTTTAATTTAGAAATAATTAATTTTAAAATTAAAATTTTCAATGATAAATCTTGGTAGAAAATTACACCTTGTTTACAACTTCAATAGAAACCTATCGCAACTAAACGACATACATGACATTTTATACCTTGTAAGACAATTTTACAATCATTATCCCTACGTACGAGGTAATTGGAAAATGTTCTAGATACATATTAAAAAATCTATTGCAAAATCATTTTTCTTAATGAAAAAAACACTTTGTTTTATACTTATTACACAATATATTACGTGCTTAATTTTTATTCATTTTAAATTGTGTACCATATTCTACCAATATCAATAAAATCGACTTTATATTCATCATTTAGTTATTTAGTTATTTATTACTTCTTCTATTACTTTATTTTTCATAAAAATTTAGTGTTTGTAACGGATCTTGAATAGGTCAACGTGTTAAAAATAGCTCATTACAACCTAGTTGAAAAAGTCAGCTATTACATACCGAACATGTTTATAATAAATCAAACAAAAATGGTAATACGATTTAATTGCTGTCAAGTACATTATATTTTTTGGGGCTATAAAAGTGATCGGTATAAAACAGTTAATTTTTACCCCAGGGAATATACTGTAAATATAGTAATTGCGTTTTCTTGTTGTTAGGTCGGAATTAAGATTTTGCTGCCAGAGGTAAGGTATTTTTTCAATTTATTTAATGTTATTATACCATTTTTTTTTAAAGTCTACTTAAACGAAGATTAGTTACACACAAAACAGCCAAATATTTATGTGAATATTATGAAATAATTTAAGGGTCTCGCTTATCGATTTATCATAAATGAAGAAGGTAGTTAGCTATGACTGATTTTGAGAACAAAATCGCACATTTTCGAGATAACATGGTGTTAAAAATTTTTTTTCAGTTTATTTAAGAATATCTGAAAAACTATTTGAAGTACAAAACTCAAGGAATAGTGAATGATAGGAATAGTGACACTCCTTCGTATTAACGGAAATTAAATCATAATATATGCCATCAGATTAAAGCCAAAAAAGTGATTCAAAAACGTAATAATATTAACCTTACGTTTTTGAATAATTTCCTTTGCTTTTATCTGTTGTGACATACTTTTTAGAAATAGTACCAACAGAATGTTATTCGATAAGGATTTTTGTCTGTACATTTCAAAGACTTTTATATAAAAAAATATAATAGGATATACCGTTTCCGAGAAAAACGACGATTTATTATGAAGAACATACAAAAGTTTAAATAAATTTTACAAAATTGATTACCCAAATTTACTAAAATTGATAAAAGTGACGTGGTCATGCATGCTTGAATGCCCATGGTGTTGCGGATTGTATTGGAAGATGCAGTATCACGAGTTTGCAATTTATCAGCGGCATCTAGTAGAGTAGAGTAAATTAAAGACATGGTCGTTTAAAAAAATTACTTTCATTGTGCCAATTTTTTCAGTGGCGGAAAATTTAGAGAAAAAACTCTACGAAATCCTCCAATAGCATAAAAAGAAATAGTTTAACACCCTGTATCTCGGATACTGTGGATGTGCAGACACATGTTAAAAGGATTTTTTTCTCAACATACGTCACATTCTTAAGTGGGGGTGTAAGTGCATTTTCGGTGACAGAAAAAAGACTATAACTTCTATATACCTACCTAAACTGATTTTTACAGATTACTAAAAGGTATATAAGATGACCAATTGGTCTGTCAAAATTGTTAGTTGATATATATTGTCATTCCAAAAACATTGGCAAAAGTTTTGGTTGTAAGTTATAAATTCCTCACTGTTTATCATATGATTACTGATGTTTTTTTTACATGTTTACTCAATCGTTCGTTACTAGTTCAAAATTGAAGAACTTGAAACTATATAGAAACATAAAATACAAGAAATCAACTTATACACCAAACCTGATTCTAGACTCAACAATGACGTAGTCCTTCAGCTTAGTACTGGCCCCATTTACGTTTGAATATCGAATATGTCAAAAATATTGTTAGAAGAACAAAAATTATACTAAACGACTAAAAAGTCAACTTGATTGATGTAGGTTATAATAAGATACGGACATAATTGTACCATCTGGCTTTTAAAGTCATTAGTTTGAACTTTTCTTCTTTGTTTCTTTGCTCTGATAAAATGAATCCTTTACGATAACCAGCAACTTCGGTTACCATTCTATCACTGTTCAAACTCAAACGACGTTATTGTTTAAACATAGACTTCATCACATGCTTTCTTTTATTCTTTTAGTTTTTTTTTTTCAGATGAAAGTCGAAATCAAAACTGAGTCAATCTGTTCGCAACTGATTATTGTTTTTAGTGAGAGAGTTTTTTTAAGGCGATGAAAATATATTTGAAATCAAATTTTAAAATTTTATTATTTACTTTTCTGAGATTTAAATGTCCATTTGTTACGGTTAGGGATAATCAACGTTTGCATGCGCAGAAATACAAGGCGTTTAATTTAGTAGTTATTTAAGTTTTAAGTAGTTAATGTTGTGTGGTAGTGTGAAAAATACCTGAACATCACTATAAAATAGTAAATATTCTGCCATTCTTGGTTAAAAAGTCCTAACAAATTACAGTAACCAAGAAAACTAAAAAAAAAAATAAGTTGTTAAGCAGTCCGTATCTTTTTTTAAATATTTAAGCTTTTGGACTTGAAGACTGTTTAAAAAGCAGTTATGGAAATTATATAGTACAACCCATTATACGCGATAACTAAAAAAAAATGTAGATAGAACGTTTTAGGATGTTTGAACTAAAGAGGACAGTGTTCACCAAAAACTGCACCAAAAATGTTACTCGGACACGTGTTTCAATAGCTAAGCTATCATCATCAGCTAGTATCGGTTCGCTGATGATGATAGCTAAGCTATTGAAACACGTGCCCGAGTAAAGTTTTTGGTACCGTTTTTGGTGTTTTTTGTTTGTTAAATAGACTCTGCAGTTTAGTGTTCCATTCCTTTGAGGGCAGTGTTACGTCATGCAGCTCGAAACGCCACACGCCATAACAAAGTGCCAAACTAACTCACCGGGAGGAGGTGTAGACAGATGTTTTTCACTTACTTTTATACATGACTAAAGGTCCTTATCACGCGTCAAATTCGGGGTTTTATTGGCCACCATCCAGATATTTTCTAAATGTACACAAATGTTTACTAAAAATCCGGAAAAACGTAAACACTTTAAACGAAACGTTTTTAAAGAAAGAAACATGAATTACGTGTGGTTTTCTATTAAAATGCAAGTTAATCTACAAATCTTCGCCTAAAAAAATAAAAGCGGCACCGCTCGTATTTAACTGCCTTAACAAGGATTATACCTAACTAGTATTTACAGGTTCACAAAGTTTGTAAAACGAAATGGGACTGTGGTCTTTATTTAAAACAAAACATTACGTAAGCCTCAACTTGAAATTTACCTTCCCGTCTCAATTCGTCTCAATTCCTTTCATTTCGAACAACAAAAAGAAACACGGACGTCGCATCTTAATTTGGGCCTATTCTTATATGCGCACCAAACACAATACCCGATAAATCTTTGAAGTAAGCAATCAATTTACTTACAGTTGTGTTGTTTTCTTCTGATGAATCCAACAGTTCGTTAGTCGTTACAATAAGTTGTTGACAGGAACAGTTTAATTACGGTGCATGAACATGAACATGATATCTCGATAAATGGTTTGAACTGTAAAAAAGAAAAATTGTCGAATCCGCACGAGTTACCTTGACCCTAATCAAACGGAACTTCCCTTTAATTTCGCAAACAGTGTCGTTCCTTGCACGTTATCAAAAGTATCACTTTAGTACTCTCATACAAATTACTTTCATTAGTTCATACGTGAATGCTTTACGCGATTGTTAAAAGAGATAACATTTTTAATCCGCTACAGTTTTGGTACTTGTTGTTAGTTCATAGTACCGCGTCGTTGTTAATCTGATTATCGACTGCCGCTTTCTTACAGACCGATTTCTTAAATATCTACATACAACTTTGACATGGTACATATTTCTGTAGAGCCTTGTACAATCCAATTTTTTTTTAAATGTGGTTTTGACTAATCTCGATATATGATGTTAAAACAAAAACGTCTTCCGGGATTGGATCGTGTTGAAATGGTAAACGTAGTATATGATGTTTTAAGTTTTTTTTACATTATTTGTCGTTTTGATGTTACAGAATGGTAGTGTGCTACCCTGTATATAAGATGGAATGTTATATGACGGATTTCTTAACCGAAAATTTTTAAATTTTTTTTTTTCACTTTTCTTGACTTCGTTTTAAATAAATTTTAATAAAAAACGTGATACCTATGCATACTATTTATTTTCATGTAAAAGTTGTTTGTCATTTAATTTTATACAACTTTTGCCGTGAATTTTCCATCGCCTTAATTGTCGAATATTTTTTGCAAAATTGTTGGCAAGAAAAACACGCGCAATCTAAGTGTGCAGGAATGGGAATGGCAAGAGAAAAATATCAAATATTGGGTAACAACCCTAAAATTTTAAATGGAAAGAGAAGTCGAGTGGTATATCATTTGAAAGGGCACAAATTTGTCTTTCTAATGATACCTTATTTGTGAAATTTTACAAAACAGGTAATTCCAAAAAGCTTTAAAAATATTAAGCCGATAATTTTGGTATTAATGAAAAATACAAATAAGCTTTAATTATTACAAGTGAAAACAACTGCAATCATTAGTACGTTCCAATGTTTGTTATTTTTAACGTTGATTTGTAAAAAAGAGTAAACAAGCCGTTAAATTGATTTATTGAAACGTTACTTTAACAACTGTTGAAAATGTGACCCATTTGCTTAATATCTTTAAAGCCGTTTTCGCATTAACTGTTTTAGTAAAATTCAACAAATAAGGTATCATTAGAAAGACAATTTTGTGCCCTTTCAAATGATGTATCACTCGACTTCTTTTTCCATTTAAAATTTAAGGGTTGTTACTCACCCCCGCTAGGGGTTTAAAGGCACAGGTCAAAAAATATATTTAAAATGTGTCCCCCTCAAAAGCAAAATTGACTTGTCCGAGCTTTTTTGCGTTAAATTACAAAAAAAGTGAAAAGCTAGGTGCAAACCTTTTGTTGGACCACTGTGTATATAATACTGCAAAATTTTGATAAATTGAAGTTTTGTGTTATAAGAACAAAAATTAGATTTTCTATGTTAAACGTGAAATAAACGTGTTTTCCAAGATTATACCGTAAAAAAATAATGCGTAGGAGTAACATATTAATACCATAACAGAACAAAGCACTATTTATTCTAGCATCAAGCTATATGCGAATTGATGATTCCATGTTCCCAAGTTTCCTAATAATCCAATTAGCACTGGGTTCTGTGTGTTTTAAAAACCCCCAAACAAATTAAAGTTTCGGAGAGAATGCATTTAAAAGGGCTGACTGTAACAAAACAATTAATCATTTTAACTTCCAATTTGTTCAATAAAAACATTATTATACAGGGTGTCCATTTAGTGCGATATCGGACGATTTCAGGGTGATGCTAGAAAAAAAAAGTTAAATGCAAAGTTGTTTAAAGTTTCGAAGTACATAACCCAAAATTAATTTAGTATATACGGGGTACTCCATAAGTGCGATACCAGACAAAATATTGTTATTTTCAATAGAATACTCCGTATATTTTTATATCTTCAAATTTTTGTACATTTCTTAATTAAATTGGTGTATTATGTCCTATACCTAAAGTCAATATAATTATTAATTTTTTGAAAAGTGTTGACAGATAGATGACCTAACATTTTAATTTATTACACCACCAATTGTAATGTTAGGAGGTTGATTTTTGGCCTACACAGAACGAATGAACATTCTTTAAGGCCTGGTTCAAAGTAATACCAATTTGTATACAGGGGTTTCGTTATTCACATTGATATTTGCGTAATTTTCTTATTTCCAACGGAACTACTATCAACTATTTATGTCATTCGATGGAAAATATTATTTTCTACTAGCTTGCCATAGCATTTCCTATTCCTAAAATGAATATTGACAACGATATTAAATACAATGTAAACATAATACTGTTTTCAATATTTAATTCCGATAAATTTTACTAGGTTGGCCATGATACTTATAATCAAGATGAATTTTTCGAAAGACTAACTGATAAAAATGACTTACTGTTTGGGCGCAAGTGACGAGAATTGTTTACTAGAAGTAGAATTTACGCACAAAGATTTCTTCAGACGGAACGTCATTCACATTGTTTGGCATTTAAAAAGCTTAAAGAAAGTTTCGAAAGAACTGGAAACGTAAATTATGAAAGAAATTTGGAAAGAGATAAATCAGCAGCAAGTGAAGAAAATCAAATGGCTGTTATGTAGACCATAGTAGAAAATCCTCATGTTTCATTTGCGCAAATTGCGCGGGAATTAGATGGTATGGGAAAATCTACCGTCAATAAAATTATAAGAAAAGCCAAATTTCGCCCATATCATGTACAGCTAGTGCAAGATTTATCTAATCAAGATTTTGTTAATCGCCGTAATTTTTGTCTTTGGGCATTAAATAACATCCAAAAACAACAGAACTTTTTGGATTTTGTACTTTTCACAGATGTTTCATAAAAACGGCTACGTAAACCGTCATAATTTCCATTATTATGCGGATTAAAATCCAAGACATCTGATACCACTAAATCATCAACATAGTGGTTAGGGTTAGGGAATATTTAAATTTACATTTTTTCAACAAATGGATTGATGGATGAGGACTAGTTTCTTGGCTTGCAAGATCTCCAGACCTTACGAAACTTGATTTCTTTTTATGGGTATTTGTAAATGAACGAGTTTAGCAAACACTTCCTACAACTCGTGAAAATATGCAGCAACGAATTAGAAACTGCATTTGATGTGATTCATTTTGAAGATGGAGAAACAACTGATATCCAAGACATGGCTGAAAAATTTAATAATTATTTTATTGAGAGTGTGGATAAGATTATTGAATCCATAAACAAATCCAACTTAAACTTAAATACCCAAAAACTTTTAGATAAAATTGAAGAATCCCATAACGTATTAAAGTCCTTTAACTCTGTCATTTAGAGAGTTAAAACAAATAGTTGCAAAATTGAAGAACAAAAATTCCAGTACCAATGGAGTGAATACTAAAATATGCAAATTATCATTTGAGGTAATAGGAGATCGTTATCTCGCTTTGGTGAATGAGTCGTTGAAAAAAAGTAATTTCCCAATCTCGTGGAAACTGTCTACTATAATCCCAATACGAAAAGTAAGTAGATCCATAAAATCTACTGATTTTCGGCCTATAAATTTACTTCCCGTGGAAGAAAAAATTTTAGAATTATGTGTAAAAGATCAATTTTTGAAGTATTTAGAGCTAAATCAAGTTTTAACATATATGCAGGCCGGATTTCGAAAAAATAATTCATATGAAACCGCATTGCAAAACATATTATACGAGTGGAAAGATGCTTTTGGTAAAAAAATGTTTGTTGGTGCTGTATTCTAGACTTTTAACGTGCATTTGAAACGGTAGACAGAAACTTGTTATTAAAGAAGTTAGAAAAAAATGGAATTCATGAAAACGCGTTATACTGGTTTTCCGACTACATAAATAATAGGTTTCAAATTACAAAAATTTACGATTGTTATTCAAAAAAATTAAAAACTAATTTTGGTGTACCGCAAGGGTTAGTTTTGGGTCCCATTCTTTTTGTAGTGTACATAAATGACATTATTAAGTGTGTAAAAAAATGTAAAGTTCAACTGTTTGCTGATGACACGTTACTGGTCATAATCTACAGATGATCAATGATGCTTTAAATTCTGATTTAGAAAATATATATCAATGGCTATGTAGTAATAATTTAAAATTGAATGAAAGCAAAACTAAACTCATGTTGTTAGGATCAAAATATCTACAAAATGAAATAAACACGGCAAGACAATGGGTGGTATTAATAAAATTAAGCACATACTTTTTACTTCAAATTTTGGAGCGGGTTCTTCATTTGGTATTAATAAAATCGTAGAGGTGATGCTTAGCAATTGAGCACTTGCTACTTTTGTAAGTATCTACTTAACACTGAGTACCTACTTAAGTTTCGGTATGAATAAAAGTGAGTATATGCTACACAAATGAAGCAACTACTCAAATAATTTTAAGGTATCTTGGTAGGAAGCTCAGCATCAGTAATAAACGCGCTTTCATAAATCATGGCCGAATTTATGCCTATTCCTCGTGCAAGAAAGTATTATAAGGTTCGAAGAGACTCTCGGGATATCGACTATCGAATTTTGTATAGATTTAACAGAAATAACGTAGAATGGCTAGCTCAACATTTCTTGGGAGATGAGTTTGAAAGCAGAGGTGGTGCTCTAACGACCACTGAGAAGATGAGAATTTTTCTTCGTTATGTCGGCGACCCGGGATTTCAAAGTGGCGTAGGTGAGGACATTGGGGTGCACCAATCAACGGTATCATTAACAGTTTCATCAGTAATAGATGCTATCATACGAAAATCAAACATATGGATAAAGTTTCCGTCAACTGCTGAAGCGTTACAACAAGAGAAATATAAATGGCAAGAAAAGTATAATTTTCCTTCCGCTATCGGTGCGATAGACTGCACTCATATCCCTATCATTAAACCGGCTGTACACGGAGATGAGTATGTCAACAGAAAGGGTTTCTGCAGTCTAAACGTGCAGGCAACGTGTAACGTCCGAGAGGAGTTTACAAGTGTCGATGCGTCTTGGCCAGGAGCCGTTCATGACTCACGTATATGGAGAAATTCTGACATATTTAATACCATGCGATGGAATACAGCTAGTGCACTTCTTCTTGGAGATTCAGGTTATGGACTTACCCCGTGGCTTATGACACCATACAGAGATCCTGTCACTCCTGAGCAAATTAGGTATAATAGATGTTTTACTCGAGAACGTGTTATAATAGAAAGATGTTTTGGCCAAGTTAAACAGCGATTTCCTATACTGCAAACCAAAATTCGAGTAAATACAGAAAAAGTTCCATCTCTTATATTAAGCTGCTTTATTTTGCATAATATTGCAAAACACCTCAACGATGAAGATTTTGAAATTTTTGAAGATGCCAACAATAATGGTGATGATTTACAGATTAATGTAGATTATGGTGAGGCAGTTGTGCGCCAGAGAGGACAACTGAGAAGAGACGCAATAGCAAGAATAATTCACGGTTAATACTAAGTAAGATGATGTTTATGAATTTGGACTTTATTACATGATCTTTTATAACGTATAGAATGTTCTTCATTAATAAACTGTAGCATAGTACTTACTATATTTCAGTTAAATAAAAAACATAATTAAATTAATGAGTATTTAACATCAGTTATATAAATTCATAAAAATAGGGAAGTTTTCATCGATGTTCTCATTGTCTGGGATAATATGCAGTATTGCATCAGTCGCATCTGCTGGAGTATTAGGATTGAGGTGTTTCATATCCTTTTGCTGTTTTTTGTAATAGCATTTCCTTTGCAAGCCTAAAAACTTGCAACTGTTCTAAGAGAACTAAACGTTGAAGTTCTTGTGTAGTAAGGTTTTTGGTTTCTTCAGTTTCTGGTAATTTCTCCTTGTGTTTCTGGTTTTTAGTGGCCCTGCATTTACACGTCTACTCGCCATAGAAGAGGTCTTTGAAGTTCCAGGCACAGCATAGTCGGAATCTACAGTCTTAACAGATCCAGTACCGGATGTTATAAAAGACCCATGTTCTTCTAGCTGAATTTCACTCTGTTCAAGACTGACTTCAGCGACCTCCATCCCACATGAACGTACACCAGCAGAGATTGCTCCTAAAAAGATTTTTTCTTAGTTACTTACTTGTTGTTTTAAAATTAATAAACTTGGACGTTTGTACAGGACTTACGTAAGTATTTGTAAAGGGCAGTCTATTATTGACAATTTTCTTCCTACTAAAAAGTAGATTACCCTATACAAAACTACCAGGAAGCTGCTACAAATTTTATAAGCATACTAGATTTACCTTTTACTTTACAAATTGAAGGATTTATTTCCCCTTCTATATATTTAAAGAATCTCCTTTCCCAGTCTTTTAATTCAATCTTCCGATTTCCTGTTTGTTTTTTGTCAGTCTTCCTTTTTATTCTAGTCTTTAAATTATTTAGTTTCTTCCATATTTGCGTTTCATTCAATTCTATTCCAAATTCAACTGCTAGTTTACCTTTTATTTCAGAAACTGCATTCGCTTTTTTCCTTTTAACATCCGGTATGTTTGATTTTTCCAGAAGTATAGGAAATTTTTCAATAACACTAACAAATTGCACCATTTTCTCACATGTTTCCCCATTAATTACTGTATCTTCTTCACTATCCATAGTTCTTATTTAATATATTCATAAGACTTACATCCACTATAACAACACGGCTCTATCTTTTTAACATTCAACTTTGTGCATTCAACCTGTCGGAACTCGCATATGACGTCTGTTGTTGTGATTTTGTCTAAGTAGGTACTTAAAAAGCGTAAGCAGGTGCTCTATTTCCCTTCTAAACTTTATTAATATGAAAATTTAGTATGTGCTCAAGTTTTTAGCATATACTCCGCTTTTTGTTGAGCACCTGCTAGGAGCATGTACTCTGTTTTTATTAATACCACCCAATAAATAAAATAACTAAGTACAGTTTATATTATAATTTAAATTATTTTAATGATTTTTTTTCTGATGTCATTTATTACATGTAGTTTATTTCAACTAATAAAGTTATTATTATATTATATTATATTATTATATATTATATAAAATTAGAGAAAATAGGGAGATGCTAGAAGAGTAAGCACTTCTTTGGTTAGGAGAATTCGTTTGTGTGAATGAGTTAAATAGTTGACAGTAGTTCCGTTGGAAATAAGAAAGTTATGGATGATGAAAATTACGCAAATTTAAATGTGATTAACATTAAAATTGGGATTACTTTGAACGAGGACTTAAATGATGTTCATTCGTTCATTTGTAGGCTAAAAATCAACCTCTTAGCATTACAATTGGTGGTGTAATAAATTAAAATGTTAGGTCATATATCTATCAAAATTTTTTGAAAAAAAATGTATAATTAAAAAACTATTGAGTTTAGGTAGAGGACATAATATACCAACTTAATTAAGAAATGTACAAGAAGAAAATAACAAAATTTTGTCTGATATCGCACTTATGAAGTACCACGTATATACTAAACTTATTTTAGGTTATGCACTTCGAAACGTTAAACAATTTTGCATTGAACTTTTTTTTCTGGCATCACCCGGAAACGAGATATCGTCTGATATCACACTAAATGGACACCGTGTATAGTGACTGAAAGTTCAATTTTCGTTCAGAAATGGAAGAACGAATGAGTGTTTCTTACAATTATTTTAAGTACAAAGTGTTAATGTTTGATAGCTCTATTATTATACCAATAATCGGCTGTCTATGTTTACAATAATTACACATTTCATAGTACATACTAATAATTCAAAATTTGAATAATAGCTAATCTGGTTTGTGCTTGCTGCATGAATGATAACAACATAAAATTGTATTTGTTATTAATTAATTTAATTAACGCACTTCAATTCCAAAATTATTCAATTTTTTCTACGTATCTTTAAAATATATCAATTTATGATAGTGTTTATGTGCTCGTTAACAATTAGGCTAGCATCTCTATTAGAAATTCTTTTGTTTGCGACAGTTTTATTTTATAAAGTAAAATCACCTTCCTGCTATTGTTAACAAAAGGTAAGAATTAATTAATACACAATTTCAAAGTGTCACTTTTGCTCGTATCCTTTAAGCAAAATAATTGCATTTTTCGGCATATATATATAACCTTGTCCCGCATTTTTAACAAACATTTAAAATTGAGGCACACATCCTGCATTACAAATTAATCATTAAGCGAATAATTATTGTAGCAATATATTTATAATCACAACATAAATGGTGTGCTGGAGAAAGTTGACCGAAATATTTTTAAAAATATTACAAGTGACAAAGAAATAATTTAATAAAAAACACTCACCCTTCTGATTATTAAGTCAATGCATTAAATTATGAAAACATATTTTTTATTAAACCACTGATAAAACTTCCGGAAATAATTGCACTGACTAAGACAGAAATAAAACCATTCCATTTGTTGTTTTTACTTTCTCTATCACAAACTCGTAAAAATTTTCTTCACGTCTTAACATTATAAAATAAGTAACTTTCTTTGATGTTGTCGAAGCTAGTGCAAAGATTACGTGTGTAAGTGATTTTTTATTCGGCGAAATTGCACGGTGCACTTTCATTTACATAAAATGTAAACTCTTTAATTCTCGGCGATTACTTAATCAGTATGTTAACAATTTATTGATTTACCTTATTAAGGACTATTTAACATAACACGTTTTTACAGGAATGTAGTTATTGTTGTTTTCCTCGCGTTAATCTTAATTGCATAATTTTATATAATGTTGTTAATCACGATTTGCAACCCTATAAAATTGGAGCTTTCTTTCGGGTCAAAATTAGGTGCCCGAAATTAATGCAAATTATATGAGTAAGTTAATCGAATCCTCAAGAAGTACGTCCCAAAAATTCACTAACCCACAATGGTCGTCAATAAATAAATAATAATAATAATACTTACGTTGTAACAACAAACACAGCTGCAGCTACCGCACAAACACAAATCAGAATGAAGTTTTCACTATGCGTGTATGTACGGATATCCCAACTCCACTAATAGAATAACAATAAGATTCTATACATTTTTTGTTATAACTGGAAAATGATACATAAGCAATGGTTATTCTTTATAAATTAATGTATGATTGAGGCGTATCGGACAAAGAGATACAGGAATTCGTGGGCGAAACGTTATAAGCATAAACAACTTAAAACAGAAAGGATTTAGTGGAGCGATTAAAATTAAAACCGTAAATGATGAATTAGCACGTATTATTTCCATAGTATTTTCCTGTTCCAATCAACATGATTTTAAAACCAGGTTTTCTAGTAATTTGGTGCGATGATTTTTGTCTATAAGGTGTTAAATTTGGGCAAAATTTTTACTAAATTAATTTTTTTTTCAAAATATTCTAAAGTTATTTA
The DNA here is from genome assembly GCA_030710515.1 of Abscondita cerata. Classification (NCBI taxonomy): domain Eukaryota; kingdom Metazoa; phylum Arthropoda; class Insecta; order Coleoptera; family Lampyridae; genus Abscondita; species Abscondita cerata. Next base: position 125,610 of record JALBCR010004570.1, on the reverse strand, counting down.
TTTGCAAATTGCAACACTGTTATAAAGTAAAACCTATATTATCAAAAAATTTAATTTCTTTAAAATATAGCCGTAGGACCATTACAAATTGTATTCACATATGAAGCAAAAAAAAAAAACTTGTTTATCTTAAGTACAAAAAAATCTTTTCAATTTTACATCCACAAAGTTACTGATGACCAAATGGCAAAAATTTTTGCAAAACAGGTATCAAACTTACCTTCTTGCAAAATTTCACAAGTTTTGTCTTGATCTAAGGTATGTATCTTATTCTTCGTTCATGTTATTTAGTCTGCATATGTACCGAGTGTCTCAATAAAAATGGCTCTCAACAATATTTCAGAAACCGTATGAAGCATAGCTTCGGGTAAAAAAATGTTAAAATCCGTTCAATAAAACCATAATTATCTGGATTAAAAGGAAAATGCTTTAAATTTACATATTTGTTAAGATATCTCAAAAAATTATTATTTTATGAGCTCGAAATTGGGTTTGGACCGATATTTTTTAAGTTATGGCGTCGCGAAGAGGAAGATTTTTAAAGTTTTTTCTTCGCGGTCCATTCAACCCAAAAAAAGACGGAATGCCACTTCAGCGCACTCAGATTGCACGGTTTTAGCGGGCCACAATTTACTTGTACCCCGCGAATTGCGCAGATCGATACTTTTTGAGATATGGACCAAAAACTGCTCCATTTTTTCAGTCACGTTTCCTGCGTTTTTTTGCCAACAAAGCACCGCGGAGAAGTTTGCGTGGCGTGATAGACATTTTGGTCATATTTGAAGCAATTTTAAAAAATGGAGCAGTTTGTAGTCCATATCCAAAATTTGATTCTTTGCGACGTCATATTTATATGTGAGCAATTTGCGGGATAAGGCCAAACTTATTGCCTGCAAAAAAACGAGCAATCTTAGTACGTTAGCTTGGCATTTCGACTATTTCTTCGCGCGGGGATAGGCCGCGAGAGAAAAGTTCTTCTTCACGACGCCATAACTCAAAAAATGTCGGTTCAATTAATTCACCAGATAGGACCAAAAATGTCGGGCACAAAAACTGAACATAATAGGTGTCTTTCAGAGACGCCTTGATTTGTTGATTTCCGCCAATCTGAGCAAATCTATTTGTTGCTTAAATACCCATTTTCGAACTTATATCTCAAAACATTTTGGATTGCTTGTGCAAACACGGCATGTCAAGAACCGATCAAAGACATCTTTTTGCGATTACAGGGGATCGAGATCCACGACAACTCAGATTGATATTTAGCAAAAATCCCCAACAAGCTTATGTGGTTTTTTAAAATAATAAGACAACGCTCTCTAGGGTGCACGTTGTTTACCTATTAGGTAAAGACAAAATTATTACTCCTCACATTGATGGAAAAGAGCTGTTTTCAACAATATGTACTTAGTTTGCAAAACTCGGTGAAGCAGGACTTACAGGAGTTTTTTCATGATAAGGTTTCCATACATCTTCTAACTCTTATTTATTTATTTATTCGTAATGGTACACTTTTATTATTGTATTGTGATTTAATTGTTATTTATGGTCATCAAGACCCTCCCGGATAATTATGAAAAAATGTACAGCACAATTTCACAAAACACAATCACATTACACACTTAATTAATATTATTACATGTGAATACTATGGTGGGTAAGGGTTGGCATGTTTAGGTTTTAGTGGTTTTCCTAAACCTTGAAGTAAATGCTTTACCAAGGCGAACCAATCCACAATTGCACACGGTTTCGTCACCACACTGTACATGTTTATACTGATCTTCTGGGGCACCATACATAACACTTACATCACAATACAATATTTAAAACCAAAACAAATAGACAACTTGTGAAATCAAATATTTGTAGAAATTTTTGTATAATACGATAATTGTATTTTCAGTGCTTCTTAATTAGGCAAAATATGTAAAATATTTTCTTTTTTTAATAATTAAATATGCTTTTATAAGGCCCTTCTTGGTCGAGTTGGAGTGAACAAAAACAACTCAATAGGGTGGGATTGCCGACGTTTCGTCCGGTATTTATGTGTTGTGTTTATTATGATTACGTCGGCAATTATTTTTGTTCACTGCACCTCTACTAAGAGCACATTTACTAATTAAAAATATTTTTCGAGGAAAATTTACTTAAATTTACGTTTCTATTTTTGAAATTGAATTACGTCCTTCAGCGGTGGACATGCAAACTTGAAATAATTTCTAGGTTTTTCAAATTAATAAATTAATTAAATAAATTAAATTTTTTAAATTCTTCTTTGATTACCAAATCTTATTCAGTAGAAACACTAGAAAGAATATAGAAATCATCTAACATTCCAAAAATTCAATCGTAATGGGAGGTTAAAACTTGGCCGATGGAAAAAGGAAAAAACCTCTGCCAGATAAATCCAAAGTCAAAAATAGCAAGAACGAAACATGTAGAAATATAATAAATGTATCATTATGGGAAACCACTGATCACAATGAATACAATCTCATTTAGAAAAAAAATAAAAAATTCAAACTATCTCAATTCTCAACAATTATACATGAATGTGCTAGATCTAGGTACTAAGTTAGCGGTGTTAAAAAAATTTTTTAGCATGAAAGATATGAGGTGTAAATTAGCTAAATGACCGGTTTATCATCATGAAAGTGTTGACAGCTTAAGTGAAAACTTTTTAATATAAATTTTGAGTGATTATATGAAAGATTATTTCTTTCTGAACTGATTTAGAACAACTTAAATCTTCCAATTTATAATTATGTAAATTGTGTTTAGTTTTGGAATATAGTACACTATGACGTCAACAATGCTACCAACTAACTTTTAATAAAAAGAAAATAACATGTTTAAAACAACCTAGGTATATTATAGTTATTTACGAACCAAGTTCGGAAGATGAGCGCATTTAAAGCACCGAGCGAACGAAGTGAGCGAGTGCTTTAATAGCGCAAATGTCAGAGTAATCTTCCCGCAAGAGGTTTGTACAATATTTTTTTTATTCAGCAAATATTCCTTTAATAAATATTAGCAACTATTTTACATTAATGTCAAATTTTAATATAGTTAGCAGAGTGCTATGAGTTGACGTTTTTAGTTGTAGTAATTTACATAACGGATAGATGGCACTATAAATTTTTAATAACTTTGTGTATATTTTTCAAGGTTAATTCTTGTTTTCATTAACAAAAATCATTAGGAAAATGATTTTTAGCAACTAAAAATTATATTTGGATTACGATGTTATTATTTCAATGTCTGTGAATGCCAGTGATTGGCTACACAATTATATCAAATGTCATTTCCCAAGCGGCGAGTACAAGAAGTTGTTTTCAAATTATAGAACGTTCGAGGAGGAGAATAGTAATTGAGGAGTATAATTGTGTAATACTTCATTCAGTAAATAGTTATATATGTATCAAGGCACTAAAGTTTGATTTTTTATGACAAATGTATTTTAGTTGCAGAGGCGATAGCCGAGGTAACTGAAACACGTGAGTCATTAAAAAAACTTTAGAGTGCCGAGGTACATATTATATTTTTTCCAAAATCTCAAAGTTTGAGTAAATAGGACAATTTTTTAGCGTTCTTTAAGGAGTAGATGTAATCAGCTATTTTCATTTTAACGACAAATGATTTTATCGCGCATGCGCGATTCTAAAATTTACATTTATTTTACACATCTCTACCGGCAAAAATGTGAACTTAAAAATCGTCCTATAATGAATCACAATAAAACACGGTACCTTTTTAGTAATCGACGTTTCTACTGACATGCGTCCACATTGATTCGTACGACCTAACTCCTACAAGAAGGCTCAATTTTTTGGGAATCTCTGTTAACTATAAGATAAATTAAGGAGTTTTCATCTTCACAAAAATACAAATTTTAGAATAGAATTCGAGCTATCTAGCGAATGCGTCTTTCATAATTTTGTTATGTTATTTGCCCTTCAAATTTTCAACGTTTTAATAATAATTTCTTAAATGGCAATTGACATTTATACAGAGTGGCCCACGAGGTTTTGGCCAGTATATATCTCGAAAACTAAAAATGGACTTTTAAATTCTTCTAATAAGTACATGTTTCTAGTTCTAATAATTTAATGACTACGGTTATATTAATAATTTACATTATATTTATTTTATGGCCCAGTATCTGGGTAACAACTATCATAAATGTCATTAACTTCAAAATGGTTGAACAAATTTTGTCAAACTTAAAGTAGTTGAAAAGAGCTTTTCTTGGGCTATCAACGCTACTTGAGCGGATTGATTTAGACTGCATATGTTGCTGGTAGAGGGCGTTTTGCGACAACACTACAAATAAAATAGATTTTCTCAAAAATTATATGTAACAATATTACTTTTATTGCAAGAAAAGAAAGACTTAAAGTAAAAAAAAATCATGACTAAAGAGGTTACAATAAAATGCTTAATTTTTTGGATGCCCGCCTGGAGGCGTAATTGCATTCTTGAGTTTTAAATCCTGTTCTTCAAAAAATATTCTTAAAGCTGAGATAAATTTGTTTCTTTTTTGTTAAATGCTTTTTGCACTATCTATTAAGGGAGGGGGGTGTTTGAACACTTTTAGATAAATAAATATCAATAACTTTAAAATAGCTGAACGGATTTGGTCAAATTTAAAGTTTTTGAAAAGAGCTTTTTTAGTCTATGAACGCTGCATTAAGCGAATGTCCACTGGAGGGCGTTTAGCGACATTATTATAATTAAATAGGGTTTCATCAAAAAAGTAAATATAACGCTAACACTTTTATTGCAAAAAGGGTCTAACATGCTAGTGAAAACCATATATCCATTTCAGTATTTCTTCCATTATTAAATCTTAATTATTGTTCATTTAGCAAAATAATATAAATTTACTGTAGTAATACCAATATGACGTTTAGAATGTTAATAATACCTAATAATTAATATTTTATCAATATTATTGAATATTGAAAATTTTAAAATCCAAGAGTGCTTTGGAGAACAAAATAGCAGAGATTATAGGAAATGGTGGTGTTTAGGTGTTCCTCAAATTATGATTGCATGCATTTACAGTGTATCTTGGTGTATTTATAAAAAAGCCTTTCCACCTGCCGAAGTATTTGATACGTTTCGTGTTTATTTTCAAAACAATGAAAAATTAAAACGCAATTGTATATGTTAGAATCTTTGAATCTATGTGATGTAGTATTGTAATAGGCACCATTGTACTGTCAAAGTGTTTCGTAAAATAATTGAACGCTTTCGAACAACAGGAAGTATTTATCACCCTATATCAAGAAAAAAACGAATAGCGCGCACAGACGAAAATGTTGTAAACGTCTTGGCGTATGTGCAAGTGAATCCTCATAGGCACCAGGGCAATTGGAAGAGACTTGGTAATAACTATACTGTACTGTTCAAAATATTTTGGAAGAACATAAGTAAGAACAGACTGCAGAACAAAATTCTGTTAATTTAAGTTATGTTTTCATTTCAGGTTACATTTCATTTCGACCGTAGATTAGATTCCTACGGAATATTATTCAAAATGATTACAAGATTGTTTTACAAATTTTATGGACAGATGAGGCTCCATTTCGTAGTAATGGAAAGATAAACAAGCATAGTATGCATTATTGGTCAGCCACAAATCAAAACTGAATGCAGCAGATACAGAACCAAAAGTCGTTGGTCGATAAATGTTTGCGGGATTATAGGCGGTACAATTGTTGTCCCTTCAATTTCTACTGAGCGACTAAACTTTTACAAAACAAATTTGCAATATTTTTCAAGATGTTTCTCTTACAAGTTATCCTGGAAGATGGATAGGACGAGGACGATTATTTCTCTGGGCACTCAAGTCCCCAGACTTAAGTTGTTTAGATTTTTATTTTAAAAATCTAGTTTATATAATGCCACCCACAACAAGAGAAAATATTATTCATCGGATCACAAATGCCGTTTAAAGCCTTTCAGTGACAGAAGTTAAGATAGGCTTGTTGGCGACAAAATTTAGTCTTGTATTGAATAAGATGGGCACCATTTCCAACATTTGGGTCCATCCTAATTGTTATTGCAATATTTTCAATTAATAACGGCAGGTATACTGATAATATTCAGAAAGGTGAGACATTATTTTGAGTTTTAATTTCTTTTCGTCAAGTTTTAGATTAGAAAACAGATATTGAAATTCCAAATTTAGTAGCGTATTAGACCTTTTTTGGAATAAAAGTGATACGTTGAATTTAATTATTTTGAGAAAATCCATTTCACTTGCAGTGTTGTTACAAAACGCTCTCTAAAGACGACACATGCAATCCAAATCAATCCGTTCAAAAAAGCATTGATAGCCTAAGAAAAGCTCTTTTAAAAAACGTTTGTTTGACTATTTCACTCATAGACTATTTAGAGCCAGTTGCATCAAACTCAGTTAAATTTAACCGTAGGTTAAAACAATCGTTACTATGTTTAATCCTTGGATACTATTGTTTTCAACCTACGGTTAAATTTAACCGAGTTTGGTGCAACTGGCTCTTAACCAATCACATAACATCATTCAACGATGGGAACAAAATTTCAAGAGAAAAAATTAACTGCCAAGAATTTTTTCGGGGCTTGTCAACCAATAGAGAATCGGTATTACACAATATACCTAATTTTTGAGCGATAAAATAACTATTGTAGCAGTCACCCTAGTCACACAATCAACAACATCAATCAATTTTTAAAAGTCATGAACGTGTTTTCGTGAAATAGTCTTGATGAATATCATTCGAGTTTAGAATTTGACGGAAAAAATTTACCGATTGTAGACTTGAGTTCTACAATTTGCTCATGACATTGATCAAAATCTCGACTGACGTCTCGTGATTTTTATCACAAAGTCATTCGCAAAATTGTTAGGCGAGCTCTCGTAACAATTGATAAATTTTTCCGTAAAATCTAAACTCTTATAATAATATAAGTGACCAAATTTTAAGTTATTGATATTTATTTCCGAAAGTGTTCAAATACCACACCACTTTTTCTTAAGAGAAACAACAAAAGCTTTTAAAGAAAAAGGAACAAATTTATCTCAGTTTTAAGGCGGTGTCTACTTTAGCTATCTGTAATATAAAGAAAGAGATTTAAAATTCAAGAATGCGATTACGTCCCCTGGCGGCCATTCTAGAAACTTAAATATAATTTCTAACATTTTCTTTTGGCTGCTTTATTCATAAATTTTTTTACTCGAAGTCTTTAGGACAATTACTTTTCGTAATACTCCGACTGGCTTTTTTAATTGCACAACCCGTACAAGAGTTAATAAAAAAGTAAGGTTTATATCAATTTTATCAAACTAATTGATTGGGAGTAAAAAGCAAAACGTCGGCAGTTTCAACCCATTGAGTTGTATTAATCTACTCCACCTCCACTAAGAAGAGAGAATCGGTAATACACTACGTAATAGTAAATAAAAAATGCTTAGAAGACGTAGAAAGTTTTAAGATAGGTGAGGAAGAGGAAGCGGATCACCAACCGCTGGAATTAACTTTGGTGGGGAAAGATGAAGAAGACGAAAATGAGGAGATAAAAATATGGATACAAAAAATGGAAGAAGCGACTCAAATAAGAAACTTCAGGAAAGAAGCAAGGAGAATCGGACAAAAAATTGAATGGTGGAATGGAGACTGCCAATAAGCGAAGAGAGGAATGAGAAGAGAAAAGAAGGTGGAAAATCGGAAAATGGATATAGATGAATACAGAAGCATTTTGATGCATGTTATGTCTACGACTATGAAAACTTTTACACAATCAAAATTGGTCACTAATTATGGAAGAAAAAGACTTTTTTATTTATACATTTATTTATAGTATGTGTTAGTCATCTGAGGCATAATTTGGAGTAACAACATATGTATTATGAACAAGAACTTCATCTTATTGCTCATACGTAACTCTTCTGCTCTATACAAGGAGTATGTCCAAGAAATTTGGGTATTACATTTTGAAAAAATGTAAATATCTCTGACCCGTCAAAACTTCTTGATAAAAATAAGGCCGTTTTAAATAAAACATACATACATACATACATACGCCCAAAAATCTTTGTGCAATAAAATCCAGACGCCTATCGGCATTTCTAGATCTTAAATTAATTAATTAAATAAATTAATGACCAACTTAACCGAAACGTATAAATACATGTATAAATAAAAAAGTCTTTTTCTCCACTAATTAGTGACCGATTTTGATTCTGTAAAAATTTTCATAGTCGTAGACATAACATGCATCAAAATGTATAAAAAAATATAGAAAGTGCTATTTAAAATTTTAAAGGGGGTTGTCTCTTTAAGGGTAGTTAAAGTAAGGGCAGCCAATATTAACATATATTGGCAGCTATAAACGATAGTTTCTGTTTTATTCAAATATATTTATTTGTTATCACGTTATGGGGTGGTCAATTCAGTTTGGGACACTCTGTATAGTGAGATTCTAAGAAGAAAGATAGAAAGGGAAATAGAAAAAAAAAATATTCCGGATTGGCAAATGGGTTTTAGAAGAGGAAGATGTACTATCGATTGTATATACGTACCAAAACACCTTGTTAATAAACAGTTGGATACGAAAGGAGAGAAAATGTTCGCAATTTTTTTGGACCTGAGGACAACAAGGTGGAAAGAGGGTTGTTGTGGCAGAAGATGAAAAAAAAAGGAATCAGTGAGGATATATTGGATGCGGTGGAGGAAATTTATGAAGGCACGAGTTGCAGAACCAGAGTGGGAGGGAGAATGGGGAACAAGTTTAAGACCGAAAGGGGATTGAAACAAGGATGTCCGTTAAGTCTCTGTTTATTTTCTTTATATATTGGGAATCTAGAAGAGGAATTGGAGAGAAACCAAGTGGAAAGAATAGTGTTAGGAGGAAGAAAAGTATGGGTATTAGCGTATGCGGACGACACAGTTGTGATATCAAAAGTGAAGAAGATATGAAAAGGGTAATAAACGTAAACAAAACAAAAAATCATAGAATTTAAAAGGAAAAAGGGAGAAAAAGAAGAAAGTATCATGGCATTGGGGAGAGAAAGAAATAGAGATTGTGGACAAATACAAGTATTTAGGATACGTCTTAAAATACGATAATAAGGGATAGTAAACAAATAAGGAAATTGGAAGGTAAAGGAAATATGATAAATGGACAAGTGTAGGGAATAGAGAAAGAATATTCGGGAAGATTTTGAAAAAGACGGTAGTTATTTGAGAGAATAGCTGTGATGATGTACGGAGCAGAGGTATGGGGATGGAAGGAATGGATGGAATTAGAAGGTATACAAGAGAAGTGCTGGACGTGGATATTGGGATTAGAAAAGGAAATACCAGGGTAGCAAAGTAGAAAAGATAAGAACCGAAACCAGAAGTAGAGCGGTGAGGAATGAGGAAAAGATGAAAAGGAGGAAAGATATTGAAATATTAATCGAATGTTGGAAAGAGATAGAATTTCAAAATAAAATATGGTGAAAGAAAGAAGATTATTTTATGAAAGGGAGGTTATGCGAGAGGAGATAAAATGATTGAGGAGAGAAGGAAAAAGTATGGAAGCAGAGTTAGTGAGAAGAGATCAAGATACGCAATTTCAAGAGAGAAGATTCGAGGAATAGAAGAAGGGAAATATAATGAAAAGTATTGTAAGATTGTTACGAAGGGATACCACGTTATATAATAGGAAACGAAGGATTGGGGGAAGGACGAGAATAGATTGTGCAGACTGTGCGGAGATGGATGGGAGAACTTTGAACACATGAAAGAAGCATGCAATGAATTGAGAGTGGAAGGAAGAAATAGAAGGATATTGTTAAGGGACAATGGAGAAGAGATGGATGAGGAGAGTAATGGAGAGAGAGACAATAGATGGAGAAACAAAAAGAAAAATAGTTAAGTTCGAATTATAAATTGAAAGCCAATAAGTTATTGTAATTTTATAATAATAAATTTTTTCTAATTTTGGGTATTGTAATTATTGATTAATGTTTATGTGTAACCAAATTCTTTTGTTTTAATGTAAAGAACAAAATAAACATCTAATCTAATCTAATCTAATCACTAAGAAGGGGCTGACAATTAAATTATGCAAAAACAAAATAATTAGACTTAATTTTTATTATTTATCAACTTTTGATAAATATTTTTCATATAAATCGTAAAGTTTTTCATACACACCCACAGCATCACCGAAACATCCCTCAATATTAAAATATCATTAAATTTGTGTAAACATTATAAAAAATTTAATTATTTGACCCAATTATATTTTATTTGTCACGGTGTTTTAGCTTATTTTACGCTATACGAAAATAAAAAAGCACGCGTCATTTTAGAACGTAATATTACGTATAATCACAAATTACTTTATCACGCTCAATATAACATTCATATAAATAATTGCGGCTATGTAGTAAGTTCTTTGTACTAAAAATAAAATTTTGTAATGTTTTAATTAATTTACCAAATTAAGGCAAGCAACTACTAATACATTTACATTTTGAACATTTTTAAGTCATTCGTAAATTACCTTAAAACGAGGCCATAATATGCACAACTTAACATATTCTCATTGTTTTATGTAAATTAGAGAATTATAATTAAATTTGTAATCGCTTTTACATGTAACGAATAACGAGACAAGTATCATTAAGATAAAAATAAGTGAGCTGATGAATAATTTATTGTAATTGCATTTTACAACAAAACCTCAATTTGTATGTAATTATTACCGAAGTAGAAAAATAGTCATTTTGATTTATTACTTACTTTTATGAGTAATATTTATTACTTTGTTTAATGTTGATGAAAATTATATTTGACAATAAATTAAAAATACTTTTGTGTGAAATTCAAGTTTGTTTTTTAAAACGTTAAGTTACAAAAACATTACCTACTACACGCTACCAGTGGCGGCTTGTCCATATGGTCAATTGGTCAATGACCTCCCAAAATGTTGACAATATATAAAAAATATTAATTATTACGTGTTTTATTAAAATAGGTAATTTACTCGCAAAAGTCGCAAGTATAATAACTTAAAATTTATCGGCCGTCGTTCGTAATTCCTCCTCTTCAACCTTGGGCTGGCGGTGCGAATTGTCCTCATTGAATTAGATCTACCCGGAAAACTCGAAAAACGTGCAGCGCCCGAATAAACGCGAACGTCCGAAACAATAATCAACTTTGAGTCATGAGCCGGATCCCGCAGTTTACGCTGACTTCGTATAGGGTGTACAACTACGCTCGATTTTTTATTCGATTTTCGCGTGTTTTAAATCAATTTATATTGATATGTTTTACTGTTGTTGTGTTGTTTTGTAAAAATACTATTTTTGATTCGCGTGTGCATGCGCTATAATAGAAAATGTCGGTAGTGCAGAAAATTAAACAACTAAAAAGTGCTAACAAACTTAATTTTACAAAATTAGTTGAGTTCTAGGCAAATGGGCGTCCTTTGCCAGAACTAAGTTTACGACAGACTAGCAAAGACAAAAATAAAGATGTTCATCGAAACTTTTGCAAGGTAATGTACGATTTAGCTAACTGGATATGTGGTTGTGAAGTATCAAATGTATTTTACTGTTTTGTTTGTTTATTATTTTCTAAAGACTCGTCAGACTCGCTATAGTCCAAATCTGGTGTCAGAGATTTAAAACATTTAAAAGAGGAAATAAAAAAACATGTTTCGTCTGCAGAACACATGAAATGCTCGGTAAATTTTGCAACCGTAGGAAATGTTGATATTCGTACACAGCTAGATAATGCTTACAGAAATCCCTTAGAGATTTTAATGAGAATGTTTCGAAAAATCGCTATATTTTGAACAAAATTGTAGATTGTATAAAATTTTGGGGTGCATTTGAGTTATTTATATTTTTTTAAGTATGCCTATTTTTAAATTAATTTTTGACCTCCCAGTATGATTGACCACGAGCCGCCACTGCACGCTACGGTCAAATAACTAAATGTACATATGGCATTCTGTAGATATTTTTATTAAAAAATTGCAAAACAACAATTTGCATAAAAAAATTGTCTATAACCAATGTAACATTTTTTTTATTTTTCCTATCTTGTGGGACTTAAGTTAGAAAGAACAACTTTTTACCATTATGTCAAAACATAATTTTGTTAAGATATTTTCGAAAAAATTTTGCCATAAATTGTTTTACACAAATGTTAATAGATATTTATGTTACCAGTGGCGAAACGCACTTTCACTTTAATGTCAAAATTAGAAAAATAATTTTTATATAATAAATAACCGAAATATTGGTAGTCACGTGACTTTGATAGTTTTCATTACACAAAAGATTAATAATAATAAATAATATAATAAATTTATTATATATAACATTTTTTCTAAAACGTAGTACTTTTAGGTCAGGGCAAATCCTGTTAGAACAACTTGCTTTATAAAATTTGTTTCCAAACTCTGTAACTTATCGTCAGATCAATCATTTAAAGAGTAACACGGGATTTTTAAACAATCAAAAGTAAGAAAAGTTTATTTTTATATTCCCTACTAATGTATGTACTTTTTTTTCGGAGGCTAGTTTTTTCGCCGGCCAGTTTTCTTACTGTCCAGTTGTGCTAAAGGCCAGTTGTCCTGACAGCAAGATGTTAACGACGAGATTGCCGCCGACGAGATGTGTACGTCAAGTTGTCTTAGGGCTTGTACACAAAACTGCGATGCGACGTCGCATCGCAAAAATCTGCGAGCTCCCTCTACGCATCGCAAGAACTTGCAGAATTGATTTGCATCGCGCGTTCCTGCGATGTTGCGTCACACTTGTTGACGTTCGCTCTGGGACAGCGTGTGGGCAAGACGTGTATTTTAAAATGACAGAATACGACGTTGATTTTTAATATCACTAATTGAGGAGCGCCCTGTTCTTTGGGACACTAGTAATGAAGAATATAAAACAAATTCATCAAACAAGATGCTTGGAAGGACGTGTGTAAAAGTTTATTTCCAAATTTCGAGGAAAAAGAAACAATGAAAAACTAAACTTGGTAAGTACACAAATACATTTATTAAGTATAACTTCTTTTTACTTTTTACTAAAACTACCTACAAATCAAACATTCTATTCATATAAGCACAAAAATATTCTTTAAATTGTTTACACATATTTAGGCGTCGACAGCGAGTTACTTTAATGTTTTACAATGTGATCCTTTTGTACCCGTTGTATTATTGACTTATTACTAAGAACGCGAGCAACAATGCAAGCCGCATTGTATATTCTTAAATTTTTGTAGTTGCCAGCTTAATGCTCCAACTTCACTAGTAAAGTAATCCGAATATTCGTTTCTAATTATATTTGCACTTACCACCTGACTACCTACATTCAACCCTTGTTGAAGTGGTTGTAGTTCGGAATCATCTATGATCATTTCAACAGGGGTGTCTAATTCATCACGGTTAATTACAAAGTTATGTAGTATGCAACAAGCCTTAACAATATCTATTGCAAAATCATATGAAACGTTAATGGGCCGGTGAAATATTCGCCACTTATTGGCCAGTATGCCGAAAGTACACTCGACATATCTTCTTGCCCTACTCAAACGGTAGTTGAATACTCTTTGTTTAACAGACAAATGCTTGCCAGAATAAGGACGCATGACATTATTCGAAATAGAAAAAGCTTCGTCTCCGACAAAAACAAATGGAACCGGTTCTTGAAAGCCCGATAACGGCCTTGATGTTGGTGTAGGCAAATCACCTCTCATCAGTAAGTCGTACAGTTTCGTGTTGTGGAAAATAGTGGAGTCACTTTCCTTTCCATATGCTCCTATGTCCACATAGATGAATCTGTATTTCGAGTCCACAATAGCCAACAAAACTATTGAATTGTAGCCCTTGTAATTAAAAAAAGTGATCCACTTTTGGGGGACTACGAATGCGAATATGTTTCCCATCAACGGCTCCAATACAGTTAGGGAAGTTGGCTTTCTTGTCAAAATCCGCAGCTATTTCTTCAAACAGCTGTTGTGTTATTTTTGGTATGTTTGCATTTAAACAAAATTTCCATATTGCATTACAAACTACTCGTATTATCTTAGCAACTGTACTTATTCCTCGATAATAATCTAAATGTATATTTCTGATTTCATTTCCGGTCGCTAGGAATCTGTAACATAAATAGAAAAAAAGGATTAATTTATATAATAAACTTGAAAAGTAAAGAACACTAACCTAAAACGACATAAACATACATAAATTATTTTAATTTAATTAATTGGTAGACAACGCTTCTAGCGTTAAGTTCGCATATTGTTTTGTACAATTGGTATTAGATGAATAATAAAGATTAATAAATAAATGAATAAATTAAATATTGTCTATTTTTTTTTCAGGTACTTCAGTAATACAAAGATGGAGGGCATTAAGGATACCTTTAATAAATATGAAAAGAAACTCAAAGATGCAAGTAGGTCAGGGTCTGGATCCAAAAACATAAAAAGAATACCATCTGTACAAACAATTACAATTTCTTAAGAATAATTTGCAAAATGAGACCACTTCTAGTATAAATGAGTCAGAAAATGAGCAAGATAATCAAGAAGGTACATCTAAAACACGTTACCAAAGGCAGCCACCAAAAAGAAAGATGGTTAATAATAAATTTGAAGATGATATTGTAAAGATTTTAAACGAACCTGAGAATAGACACATATCTTTTTTAAAGGTATTCTACCATCACTTGAAAGATTAGATGACAATAAAACACTAATCTTTCAGAGCAGAGTTCTTCAAATTTTAACAGAATTGCATCAACCTCATGGCTACTACTATCCGAATAGCAACTACCAGGGTGGCTATCAAACTCATCTAACATACCAGATCAAATTGATTCACCCAGTAATAATTATTCTAACTCAAGCATATTAAGCACACTTTCAACTGAAGAAGACTTTGATTTTTCGTAAATTTTATGGATTGTAATATTTTAAAAACTCTTTTCTCAATAAAAACTAATGTAAACAATTATTGTTTTACTTTACTTACCGGATAGTGAGGCCAATCATTTCCAGAGGCATAACAGGAATTCTCCCTTGTACGATTGTTTCTGAAGATATGGTGATAATAAGCTTAAAAGCTCTTCGAATGAAGATCTGCTCATTCTAAAATACTCCAAAAATTTTTTTCGTCGGTTTTCAAAGCTTCATATTTTAGAGGAAAAAAGTTTCCATCGGGATTCATAATAGTAATAAATGGATGAACCCAAAATCTTCTTTGTTTCTTTTCCTGTATCTCCTAAGCAATAATAAAAGTGCACACTTCTTTTTACGATCCATGTCACGACCTAGTTTTCAATTCAAAATACGTTTAGTACGGTTGACGGTCGACGAAGGAATGGTCACCCTGGGAGACGCCTTGCCGCACGAAATCGCATCGCAGCAATTCGAGTCGTAATTTTCTGCGTTGCGAATTCGCATCGCGTCGCATCGCAGTTTTGTGTACAAGCCCTTATTCCGTTATAGGTGTGAATCTATGAATCTGTACCAATTTATGGAAAAGATTATATTAAAAACAATGGAACATCGCTAGGTAACTAAATTAGATTTCTGACTTATTCCAAAAAAGTTACAGCTCACGAAAACCTTTCTTCTATGTTGTCAATTAGTCAGTAATTATACAATATTTACTATTCCAGTGCTATCGGATCCCTAACCCAAAATATAGATAATAATAACAATATTTTATTACCAAAGTAATAATAGAGGGTGTATTTATTAGTATTAATAATAGGCATGTAAAAAATGCACAAACTAAATAAATAAATTAGTAAAAATTAAAACACAATAAAAAACAAACAAAAAGTTGTTCTGTAACTAACGAATTTTGAAATAACACACTGGCAATGTGGAAGTCCGCATTAAAACGTGAATAAGTAAACATCTAGTGCCGCCTCGTGCTATCGTAGTACGTCCGAAAAGTGATCTCCTAACGAATCATAAAAGGACGAAATAGGTATCGACTTGTTTTAGGTGTTTGTTAGCTATTGTGCAATCTCTTACGAATTTACAGTATGCAATTTGAGATTCTTATTTATGTCAGAGTTTAGTTGGCAATAGAAATCGAAGAATCGACTTTTGTAACTGCTTACAAGGTAGCTAAATATAAATCAATGCTTCTGTTTGAATTCGACAGACATACAATTCACACGTGGGTGTTTCAAATGATAGAGTTGCATTCTAAAATTTTTCTAAGGGTACGCGCACAGTGAACTCAAGTTCAAGCAGGTTACCAGCACGTATTAGTGTAAACCTGCCGGCAGAAAATAGATACTATAAGTTCTATTATTCATCGCACAATAAATGCAGGAATTGATAGTAGGTATCGGGTAATAAATGCTTATCTGCGCCCGGAAATGTTTTTGTTATACCTGCAGGCTGTTTATTAGTTGCTGCTAACCGCTATTTTAATTAACTGGTATCTAATTTAAAAAATGTCTGAAACTGACTTTATTAACATTAATTTCATTAGTGTATGAAAGAACTCTTTTGTGGGATAAGCGATTAAAAGAACACGCAAATTGTTATATTACTGGTAAATGTTGGAAAGAGATAAATGGAATCATGGAAGTGGATGGTAAGTATAAAATTATTTAAAACATTAATAACCCGTTTCTAATTATTGCATACATTTGTACAAGAGATCGGAATAATTATTTTTGTAAGTAATGGGATTATTTGATATAAAAATTGTGAACGTTTCTTGAACGTCCTTTGCATCATTTGATGGACGACTCACTGCTTTTTGAATTGTAGAACTAGCAATATCTACGTCATGAAGATTGCGACCCATTCCTTCTATATTTATAATTATATTATGTAAAAGACACATGCACTTAAAATGTGTTCTATAATATCTACTTCCGTTTTGATACACTTTGAAAGTAGTCGCCATTTGGCAAAAAGAATTCCAACAGCAATAGTTCAGGTGTGTCAAGTGTCCATTCTTGTAGTAATTCGCACAACTTAGATGCGTGAAATGTTCCTCTATCACTTTATTTTCCATATCCCATTTCAATCACTGTGAATCTATAATGTGCATCCGCAGCTTCTTGCAAAACCACCAAAAAGAAATTTTGGTAATTATAGAACATAGAGCCTGACTTTCGTGGACATATGACACGCAAATGTTTTCCATCTAATGATCCTATAGTATTTGGAAGACTCCACAGCCTACACTATTTTCGAAGAAGATGAAGAGAAAGCGGCTTACTGAAAAAGACGATGATGATGATCTCTTGTTTTTCAAAAGCCGTTTACCTCACGTAGCAAAAACTATCTTTTCGGAACAAGTTAGAAGAAGTAGTACAACAATTTTCCTACTTATCTAATCATTTTTAGTCAAATCTCGCCCCTTATTACTTTGACTACTTCAGTCTATTCCAGATGAGAACCCACAACAATGTTTGCACCTAGATGATATTTAATTCAATAAAATTTAAAATATAAGTTTATTAATTTTAAAGTGTAATTAGGTACTTACCTCAAAGTTAACACCATTCTTTCTTTGGGTAAAATACTACGGTGATCAAAAAGTAATATGAAATGGTCATTTAAAACTCCCAGGCATTAGGAAAGCAGGTAAATTTTTTTCCCTAGGTTACACGTGTATTTGTAAACAACTAAAAGTGAATTTTTGATTTCTACAATGGGTGATTTTGTTGAGCAAAGAAATTTTGTTTGCGGAACGAATATTCTTGTGCGGATAGGTTGAAAATGTTACGGAAGGCCTTTGGTGATCAAACTATGGCACAAAAAAACGTTTATAAGTGGTACAACGAGTTCAAAGAGGGCCGAAAACACGTTGAAAACAAACCGCGCTCTGGACGACCATCAACGTCTACCGACGAGGGCAATTCCTTCCGCCGGGCCAAACTGTCAACAAAGAATATTATTTGAACGTTATGCCAAAAATTCGACTAATATTGTTCCACAACCACCGTATTCGCTTGATTTGGCCCCGTCCGACTTTTGGCTATTCAGCAAACTCAAAAGGCCAATGCGGGGACGTCGTTTTGACACGATTGAGGAGATAAAATCAAATCGAAGACGGTCTTTAAGGCTATACCGGAAAAGACTTTTTCGACTTTTTCGAGGACTGGAAAAATAAATGATGATATTCGCCATGAGCATTCCTTTCTTTGTGTATTTCATTAATGCTAACCCATTTGGTGCCTAGAAGTCAGTATTTTGTTGCTACATTGTCCATAAGAAATAAATTATCTTCTATAGAGCTGTCACTAGAAGAACTCATGTTTTTTTTTGAACTAAGGTTAAATCAACTATAAGTTTACAACAAACTTTGGAGTTTAGAAGCTTAGTGGGATAATCGAAAATGTTTGGGCTCGAATACTTACTGTTATCCGAAGACAACAAGGGCCAAATTTTATACCAGTAAACCGTAATGCACTAATTGCAGCCATTGATACCACATGGGAAACGATTAATATTAAGTATATTGATACCTTGATAGCATCAATGAGCAGACGCCTCCAAGAATTTATCAATAATAATGGAGGTCACACCCATTATTGATTTCTTATATTTATTTATATAGTAATACCTTTATTTAAAAAAAAAGTTTTCATTTAATTTTAAACTATAACTTGGTATCTTAATTATAATTATGTAATAAATTCTTGTCAAAAAACTAAATATATACGTTGACAATAAGAATTGCCTTAGTTTTTATTTTCACTTTTTTATATTAACTACAGAAAAATGAAACGTCATAAAATATACATTTTGTAAGGACTAAATATTATGAATAGAGAGTTTAATGATTTTTTTAATAACTTACAATAATTAGTAGGTTAGATTTATTTAAAAATAAGTAATAATCAGTCAACCCAAATAACCATGTTTAGTTTTTTGATTTAATTTAAAAGTTATTGCTTGTAGACGTTTTTAAATCAAAATTATTTCTAATTTTATTTTGTAAACATTTCCTAAACAAAATTTTGATTCGATAATTAATCGAGCTATGGTGTTTAATTAGCGATACCTTCAAATATATTCTTTAAAGAAAAAATTAAGTAAGCAACGTAAATTACCTATTTTCTAAAACGTGCTTAGTGTAATGATTCATTCTACAGTCCTTCTATAAGATAACCCCTGCTAAGACTACCTGCTGTTAGAATTGTAAATGATACCCTTAAGCCCGCTTCACAATGTGCAAACTTTTGTTTACAGAAATTGTGGTGTCCAAGTTTTAAATTTCATGAGTGTACATCAACAATTTCTGTGTACAACGCACGCTAGTTCTATCTACATAAAAGTGACAAATATTACACAAGCCGTCGTTCGTCATTGCGAATTTCAATTTTCAATTATTACAGATCTGAAAGAGTTTTTGCTATATTAGGGATGTAAAGTGATTTCTCGTAACTGAAATTGTGTGCTTATGCAAATATTTTTTAACTCAATGCATGTTAAACTATCAGATAAGTACGTCAATACGCCTACCGAAACAACAGAATTACGTACAAGTGTTTCAAAAATGTAGCAAAAACACTGGGTTAGTAGAGCATTTTGCTACACAAATATTTGTATAAGCACACAATTTCAGTTACGAAAAATCATGTTACATCCCTACTATAGTAAAAACTTCAGATCGGTAATAATTGATAATTAAAAATTCGAAATGATAAACGACAGCTTGTATATTATTTGTCACTTTTATGTAGATAGAATTACAAACGTGCGTTGTACACACAAATTGTTGATGTACTTACATTGTTCGTTATTTAGAATGCAATTTACGCATCTTGTATTTTTTGCAATGCCAAACCAAATCAAATCTACAAATAAAAGTTTGACAATTAAATAGGTTAACCGGATGACAACTGTATGCATTATTGCATTTGCGTTGCCACAGTTACCTATTTATTTTTTGTGGTTTGAAAGTACGAATTTAGTGTTTAGAAAAATATCGTGCAAAATAGCATACGCAACTTGTGCGTAAACATTATTGGGAGAATCTGTTTACGCACATGTCACGTAAATAACTATTAACGCACAGCGTATCTACTTTGAAAATTGTTCATTTTATAGACTATTTAAATAAATTAAACACTAGGTTTTTTAATTATTTAAAAAAATATTTTTTTAATTTGTTTAAACAATTTCTTGATCCGATACCTTGAATTTTGTGTATTCTCATGGGTTTGGCAATTTTTTGTAATTGTTGCAAAAACTGTAAACTGATTTTAATTGTTTATGTAAATCTACAATATAAATAAATAAAGTAAGTTATTGTTGTTATTTTTTCTCTTTTTTTCATTTCACTCCACATTATTAATTCCAAGTTATACTGGGATGCTGTTTTTTCTTTTCCTTCTTCCTAATACCTATATCCTCTGTTATATATGTTTTTCAAGATAGGTTCTTTTTCTCTACTCGTCGTCACCAAACCGAATCAATATCAAGGCGGTTCCACCTTAAGAGACCGGTGATACACGAGGCCACCTTTTCCAAGCCAGGATAATAAGCTAATGCTAGTAAGCTAGTGCGTCTATCTTCGTGTATACAATAAAGCTGCCAGATTTAAGCTAACGAAGAAGTTAGTAAGCTATTATCTAAAACCAGGACAGTTTAACAGCTTCCCGCTCTATTTTTTGAGCTACTAACGGCCCCAACCACTGATTTTAGTAAAGTAAAGTAAAACAGATATCCACGTTCATTCCTTTTTAAACTCCATGGTTCTTTTCCACAGACGTTTTTCTAATACATCTTCTAATCATTTGTGTAATGCAAATTGACATAGTTTTCGAAGTAACTATTTCAGTCGAATGTTTATTTTTAAGAATGCAGTTTATTTTACTGGCCTGTTTAAAATTATCTATCATCATGTAAACAACACTAGTATGTTCCAGGCGAGAACATCAAGTTCTTAGGACAATTCTAGTTTACTACCTTACTAAACTGAGTAGGCCCTTGAATTCCGGCTATAATAACTGTTTCTTTGATTCGTTTTCCATCATTCTCATTTACTTATGTTCACAATTCACAAAAACCAATTCAAAAAGATTCAAAGAGAGCTGAGCCGTAATCAAACCTCTCTGTCATCTGACGTCTTCTACAAAGCTTGATTCTCTTCGTATTCTTCCATTAAGCATAACTTTTCAAGTTTTTATGATGTACGAGGATATATTGAAAAATTCTTAGCCTACTATAGAACCAAACAAAATTTCAATGTCAAAATATTTTATTACTCAACATATTCTCCTCTTAATTGGATACATTTATTACAGCGAACCTGCAACGTCTCTAGACCTTTCAAAAAAATGTTTCTTCTTGCTCTGCAAACCAGACCTCCACAGCTTCTATTACCTCCTTGTTGGAAGAAAATGTACGACCTTTTAAACTTTTTTTCAGTTGAGGAAAGAGGTGATAGTCGGACGGAGCCAAATCGGGTGAATAAGGGGGTGTTCTAGTAATTCAAACCCTAAATCACGAATTTTTTGCATGGCAACATGAGATTTGTGTGCAGGGGCGTTGTCCTGCAAAAACAAAACACCTTTGGATAGCTTTCCGCGTCTTTTCTCTTTAATATTTTCCCGTAGAGTGGTCAGTAATGTCGAATAGTAATCTCCAGTTATTGTTCTACCCTTATCCAAAAAATCAATCATGATTACTCCATGGCAATCCCAAAAAACTGAAGCAAGAACTTTTCCAGCAGATTTTTGGACACGAAACTTCTTAGGTCTTGGAGAA
The DNA here is from genome assembly GCA_030710515.1 of Abscondita cerata. NCBI lineage: Eukaryota > Metazoa > Arthropoda > Insecta > Coleoptera > Lampyridae > Abscondita > Abscondita cerata. The sequence continues at coordinate 103,852 of JALBCR010004570.1, read as the reverse complement.
CCAGAGTGTCGCCATTCCATCGATTGTTGCTTTGTTTCTGGATCGTAGAAATGTACCCAAGTCTCATCCATAGTAACAATTCGGTTTAAGAAGTCTACATCGTTTTCAAATCGAGCACAGATCGAACGCGATGCTTCTACCCTTGCACGCTTTTGGTCAACATTCAAACATTTGGGGATCCATTTTGCAGCAATTTTTCTCATGTCCAAATTGACGTGAACCATATGATGAACGCGTTCGTATGAAATATTCAGTGCTTCAGATATCCGTTTTAGCCCAATTCGACGGTCTGATAAAATCATGTCATGAACTGCATCGATATTTTCGGGGACTGACACAGAAACTGGCCTTCCCGATCGGTCATCATCTTCAATGGAAAATTTACCTCTTTTGAAGCTTGCATTCCAATTTTTGACGGTCGCATACGAAGGACATTGATCACCAAGGGTATTGAGCATATCTTCGTAAATCTGCTTACCTCTTAACCCTTTTAAATACAGGTACTTGATGATGGCTCGATACTCCAATTTTCGATTTTCACAATTTCGGTGGACATCTTTTTCATTTAATTTATTGCGTGACTCTGGTTTACTTTTTTGACGTCAAACCTTACACTGACACTTCTAATAAGTTATTGTTCGTTGCTATGGTAACGCAATATTTTGTTTATGCAAGGAACTGGTCTAGGCTAACTAGATATCAATACATCCTCGTATTATGTAACTTGCGCACTTGAACATCTTCATTGTTTTAGCAAATTGAGACAAACATGCGCTCTTTATTATCATGTGGAATGAGCAACACATGTCTAATATTTTAAAGTTAGTTTTTAGGTACCTAATAAATATTGAATAGGTACGTAGTTTTTAGTAAATCTCGGTTTAAAGAAACCTTAAATTTAATTTACACAAAATAAAAACCATTGATTTCACTTTCTGATGATGTAATGAAACCAAAACAAAATAACAACTGTGAAACATTCCACTTTCGTGTCATTCGATAAGCTTTTTTATAAAAGTGTGTAGATTTGCACAAAAAGAATAAATTATTTCATTACAAACGAAATATAGTATTAATTCACGTCATAATGCATAACGGAAGTTGTAACACAATAAGGATTTTTAATATAATAACAACGGAAGTGTTACTAGAAATTTAATTGAATCTGAAAACATGTGGTTGATTCAGAAAAAGATTATACGTTGGCTGCTCCTTCAACTAGGAAACAATATAGACATTCAAAATGTATGCGGTTTTTATTTACTATTAAATAACTCCCGCATTAACACAAATACCTTTTTTGTCGATATTTATTACGATCATTAAAATAATACACAGTTGAGAATAATTGAAAAACGCTAGATTTTTACATTTGCGGTTAAAGATAAGAAAAATTAGAAACATTAAACATTTAATAGTAAAATTTAGCAAACCTTTTTTTTATGAATTTTAATTAATAAGCGCATTTTTTAAATCTGAATTGTAACTCTATCAATTTGTAAAAATGGATTCAATTCTTCCAATTATCATTAATTTTATTAACCAATTTTTTTAGGGACCATCTTTGAGTGGAGGTATAATAAACACGAATGCGTATTTCAGGATAGTTTTTGCCGACCTTTTACTCCAAACATATGGTTTATCAAAACTATACTGTCTTCTATACATAGCCAACGTGCGACGATTTTTTAACAACCAGGTACCTGAACCCATCTTAATAATAGAACGTACCTTTGAACAGGACTGTGCGACTTATATGTCCTAGAACATGCATTTAAACAGTTTTCAGAGTACTTTGCTTACTTCTAGAAGAATTTAAAGTTATATCAATCGAAAACAATTTTTTTTTCTTGTTTAGGCAAGACTAGTTCGTGTCGATTTGTCAGTTTTTATTAGTCATTGAACGATTTCAACGTGGAACTCGTGTCGCTCTCAGAGCAACCAAGTTTGAAAAAGTTTACAGTGGCAACTCGTGTAATAAGTTTCATTTTTAGGCTAATTAGACAGGTGTCATAAACTTCTGACATCGCAGGATAACTTAGTTAATAACATAGTATATTTCAAACTAAGGTAAGAAAGTGATATATTGCAGACCGCGGGCAATTGTTCTGCAATAGCACTTTTTTACCACAGTTTGAATACAATTTTTTTCCCAGCCAGTTTCATTCAACATAATTTAAAGTATAAATTGCAAAAATGGAATTACTAAATAAGAATTTTGTTTTTTGCAAACTATATTAATAGTAGGCTCCTGTGAAATATTTTACAAAACTGTCAATTTTTTGTCGTTTTTACAAATTATATAACTGATTAATTAATAAAGTTTAATCATATTTCCAATTAAAGATTTATCATAGTACAAAAAATGTCCAAATATACAGAAGATAATAATGATCTACCATGCACACCACCGGAAATTCGTTCTGCTGCACTTGCCACTGTTGGTAATTTATTACCTGAAAAATCAAGAGACCGATATAATAAAGCATATAATGTCTTTAAGCAATGGTGTAGTACCAAAAACGTAACAAAAGTTAGTGAAAACGTGGTGTTAGTTTATTTCGAAGAGTTGTCAAAACAACATAAATCCTCAACACTTTGGTCAATTTATTCCATGGTGAAAGCAACATTGAATTTGAGAGATAATATTGATATTTCAAAATACCCAAAACTATTGTCGTTTTTAAAACGACAGAACGTAGGATATGTTCCTAAAAAATCTGCAGTGCTCGATATTAGTCAAGTAAATCGTTTTCTCAGAAGCGAGAGATGCAGAATTTATAGCCCTAAAAGTAAGTAGATGTACGCCAAACATTTATTTAAAAAAATACTCACTAAACAGTTTATATAGATTACTTTTATATACCCATATTGTAATTCTAGGTTGCTCTAATCATGGGCGTAGCAGGCGCTTGCAGAACCGATGAACTAACTAAGATGTCTATCCATGACTTAGAAATAAAAGATGACATCATTGTGGTAAATATTCCAGAAACAAAAACTGGAATTTCTAGAAAATTCATAATCGTTGAACCAAACTGGATTGATATTACAAAGAAATACCTTCTTATGAGACCTTCGGACCAATTACGTTTATTCCTAAGTGTTCGTAAGGGGCAAGTTACGAAGCAACCAATTGGGCATAATACCTTTGGTAGTATGCCTAAAAAATTGCAGAATTTTTAAACTTAGAAAACCCTCATCTCTATACCGGTCATTGTTTTCGCAGAACCTCTGCCACTGCACTTGCATCACAAGGTGGTGGAGTATTAGACTTGAAGCGTCACGGAGGTTGGCGATCTTCTAACATCGCTGAAAGTTACGTGGAGGATTCCATAGAATCTAAAAGAAAAATTGCAAAAATGGTTCAGACGACAACTGAATTCCAACCTGAACCATGTACCAGTACATCCACACATTCAGCATTTACTCTTGTTGATACATCACAAGTTTCTGCTACAACGAGCAACGCAGAATTTAATTTACCAGTTGAAAGTCTAAAAACAGGAATTACCATTCAAAATTCGACAAACTGCACCTTCAACTTTTATGTAAATCAGTAATGTAATCTCTTGCACCTAGTTATTTGTTATTGTTAAATTGTTGTTTAATTTCGTTGTTTACCTTTACGTTTCTAAGAAGATATTTAAGTTTGTAGGTTAGGTTCAGTATTTGCATACCAGTTATTAAAAAAATAATTTATTGTGCTTTATTCATTAACAATTTCAATTTTGTGGTTTTCAATATACTATAATATCACTATAACAAAATCAAGAATTAAAATTTATTTAAAAGCTCCTGTTTATAAACTATAATGAAAATTAAAGATTAATTACTTTCATATTGAGATTGCCAATCGATAAAACAACATTTACAGGGGATGAACAATAAGTTTCCTACTCTTTATCTAATCTCGATGCTACATTTCTTCTACTAAATGGTTAATGTATGTTGACGATGTGCGTTCCAAATATGACTTACATCTAAGAATGCACTTTCATACTGTCTTCAATTTCCTGGTTATTCTGTGGCACATTCATAGCATTCATCGAAATTATATCGACAACAAGGTCATAATGAATTACTAAATTCCTCTACACAGTTGTATAAAACCCTGTTTCTTCGTTGGACTGCTATCACTTGTTAATTCCATATGACATTTCATATAACGTCATCTAAACTTTTGATCTAAATATGTAATAGGTGTCCAGTTGTCACCTACAAATATCATTGTTTTCTCTTAACTTGTATTAATAACGCAAAAACGTGATCGCATTCCATTAATAATTTGTTGAGACCAATTTGGAATAAATATTTTTGAAAGGTATCACTTCCACCAGTAATTTATTTTAACTTTCATGTGGGAACGTTTTTATCAATCGTATAAGCTTCAAAGACAGTTAAAATGCCTAAGTCACAATCGTCAAGGGTTATTTTATTTCAACCTCTAGTTTTTTCTTCTTCGACGAAGATCCTTATGACCTCTTCTTTTCAGGTTTGTTTTATAAATGCTCTTAATTTATCAGTTGTTGCAATTGCATTTCCAGTTGATTTTTCTAAGGGAAAAGTGTATACCCCAGCAGTTTTGTTTATCAAAGAACTCAATAACGCCTCTAACAATGTTTCTACCTTCGGAATGCACAATTTTATTCGATGAAGTATCCATGAACATAAACAACGACTGGAACAATACAAATGTTAATTGCCTTCTGTAAAAGCCATTCAAAACATTAACAAAATGTACTTACAATTATAATTATTTACTCCCACCACCTTTTTAAAATTTTTTTAACTATTAACCATTAAAACTTACTTATTAATTTTTTTGAAGGTTATGTTACTAACTTGTACCACTTCTGCCAATTTTTAGTTCAATATCCTTTGACATTTTCCGGGGATCATGTTTGCTTTGGAATTTACTTTTCCTCCCTAGGTATGAAAAGTACAACTTTCCTCCCTCAAATGAGGTTGAATGATTCAAATTTCAATTGGGGAGAAGGGAAATTTTTTTTTTTTTTTATTTTTTATTAATTTAAATTTTTGTATTGTTTTTTAAAATTATTATTTATTTTTAAAAATTTTTTTGGTTGAGAGTTGTTGTTAAAAGATTAGTATTTTTTTTAAAGAATAAATTTTTTTTTTTTATATTAGAATTTTTTTTAAAAAAAAAAGATAAAATAAAAATTTTTTTTTTTTGTATTTGTGATTTTTATTTTTGATATTTTTTATAATTATTTTTATTTTGTTTTTTTTTTTTGCTTTTTTTTTTAATTTGGGGGGTTTTTTTGGGTTTATTTAAAGGGGGGGAAGTTTTTTTGTTTTTTTTTGGGTTGTGTTGGGTATTTTATTTTTTTTTAATATGGAGATGGGTTTTAATTTTGGGAGGGGAGAATTCTTTGGAAGGGAAATTTTTTTTAAATTTATAATTTTTGGTTGTGTTTGTTTTGTATATTTTTTTGTTTTTGTTGGGTGTGGGGGTTTCGGGGGGGGGGGATATTTTTATTTTATTTAATACAACACATTTTATTTTCTTTAGGGTAAAAAAAAATTAAAAGATTTAAAAAAAATATTATAAAAAGATATTTTGCACATGTATTTTTAGAAGGTATAGCTAATTATTAGTAAAAATGACACCTACCTTAAAGGCTGTGTAATGAATTAACTAGAAATAATTTAACATAAAAGTAATTAACATTAAACAAAGCTAATGACATGAAAATAACATGTTAATAAAAATATATATTAAATTATTTCAAGTTACTTTGTAACAGACTGTTAAAGTAGGTATCATTTTTACTAATAATTTGCTATATTTTCTAAAATGCCATATACAATAGATTGACATGCTATATTTTTTAAAAGCTCTAGAATTTTGAAGAAAATACGGTGTCTTCTATTAAAAAAATGTAAGTATATGCTACCACGACTTTTTAAAACACCATGTATCATCAATAATATTTTTAAAATGTGTACTCAATAACGGTACTAAATGTGACAAATTTTGAAACTTATGTCTTTTTTATTAACTAAGTTATCCTTAACTTAAAGCTGGTAATTCTGATTTAGTGAATCAACGCAACTATCTTTCTTTATCTAATTTAGCAATTGTTTAATTACGGGGACCACCACTATACAATGAGGTTGTAAAAACCACAAATTCTGCGCGTTCAACAGTTTTTCTGGAAGGCGAAGACTCTTAGTTCAACGGATTCAAATAGAAGGCGCATGCAGAGAAGATGCGTCAATAAATTTTAGTAAAAAGCTTCTAATTTGTGTGTGTCTTGACAGGAAATAAAATGTTTTGGATATCATATTTGTAATGGTATTCCAGCTTGATATTTTATTTGTAACATTCAGATCTGTTTTTTTAATTAAATAAAATATTTCACAAATAATGTTAATTTTTATTCTTAATACTGTACAATCTCTGTAGAGGCGCAACAAACCGATATAGTGCGCACCAATTCGTATAGTTAATTGTCTTATAGTCTTATCAGAAGAACAGTTACATTTCAACAGAGCGTCCTTCCAGGCAAACAAAGAATATGTACAAAACGCCTCCGAAAAGGCCTTCTGGCAGGACAACTGTCTGTACGTTCTATCATCATACGTTGTTAAAACAGCTATATTTATTGTTTCGGTTTTCCTTTTTCTATCAAAATTTTCTGTATTTTCGAGTAAAATTTGGTATTTTCAACACTTTCAAAACAAAGCCAATGGAATCGTGAATGAGTGAAGCAAGGGCTTTTGTACGACCTTTAAGTGAAAAATGCGCAATATGCTCATAGAAAACGCACCTGGGTCCTCCTCAACGACGACCCATCACGGAGAGGGTCATGGTGGCTAAGTTTGACGACACTTAGTAGGAAGTCGGAAGAGTATGAGAGCGTAGGGCTCCTGCCTAACGGTGGAACCGGTTACTGTTTGAGTTGACGGTCTCTAGTAAGAGGACTAGAGAATTTTCGTCTCTTCTTTGGTTTTACGATGTTCTTAAACATCTTAATCTAAAGTTACGAGCAAGATACTGTGGTCTTTTACTGTTGTTGAACTTTAGACCAGAACTATTTTGAAGGATAACAACCCCTTGAAATTGGAAACATAACTGAATAGGCTCTCTCAATGCAGCTTTGAGCTTCTCGGTATATTCCTTTTGTAGCCGGTGTTGACTACGACCAGTTTACTACGAACCGAAAAGCGGTCCGTTCTTGCTGATGCATTGTAGCGTCTTTTAGTTACCAACTGACTATGGGGTAATTGTAATGTAGGCAGGAGAGGTGGTCTCTTGTTGGCCAACCGGGTTCTAGTCGGATCTATTCCCAGATAGGTTTTAAAGTACTGTCCCATCCGAGACTTGTGTATACTACGGGTTGTCGGCAATCAAACCAGGGTTGGCATTCTAGCTGCTGATCCCTGCAGCAGGGCTGTATTCATAGTGATTGTGGGAAAGTGACTTACCAGTATGTGTTTCGTAAACCCTAGTAAAATTGCGGTGTTGGCTGGGTTTTGCCCGAGCGACAACCAACACGTGAGGTCGTTACGTCCGAAATGTAGAGGCGCAAAGAAACTCGGTGCAAGAAACATCTGCAGTCTTTTAAATTATTTTGTATTTTTCTGTGTTTTGTTAGATATTTATTTTATGGAATGGAATGGAACCGTTTGTAATAAGGAAAAGAGGTAATCAAGGATACTTCCTATTCCCAAAAATATCGTAAAAATGCTATACAGGGTGATCTGCGAAAAGCGTGCATTAAAATTTTTTTAACTTGCAGATAAATCAAAAACTTGAAATTGGGTATGCGGCCTTAATTGAACATTTTTGTTCTATCTAAAATATTTTCAGACCTTAAGCTCTACAGGATGTACCAAAAGTTGCTATCAACTTTCAGATTTTAAATACAAACCCGCTTGACCTCGTTGTCTGCCAGTTGATGAGAATATCAGTAAAAAAGCAAAGTTCTTAATACTTCAATTATGGAATCCATAAACTAGTCTTAAAAGAAGAATTGCCTTCTTTATTCAAAACTGAGTTTCAAAACGCGTTAAAAGATATCAATAATGAAATTGATAGTATTAAAGGCCGCTTGCATAAAATTAAAAATACTTTGTCCATGGCGTCGTTGTCTACATTGTCCACTAATGAAATATTGGATGAATTCCAAGATAGAATGCGGAGATCAAAAAATTTACTGGTTTTCAATGTGCCTGAACCTGAGGGTACATTAGAAAATAAAATAAGAAGTGATACATTGGCTTTTGAAAATATAATACATCACTCGATCAAGTTTGAACCTTTTAAACTTATTAGACTTAGAAAGGTATCAAGCAAACCTAGACCTATAAAAGTTTGCTTTGCCGACAAAGATTCTGTTATCAATGTTTTAAAAGCTGTACGTGCCATGGACACCGGTAATATTAAATTTAGTTCGGATCGTACGCAAAACCCACGTGATTATTTAAAATCTCTCAATGATGAACTCCAGAGACGCAAATTTGAAGGCGAGACTAACTTATTAATAAAGTACGTCAATGGCAACCCAGTGATTACGAAGTCTGATACTTCTTGAAATTCAAAAAACTAAAAACTAATAACTTAAAAATTTATTTTCAAAATGTAGGCGGTATGAGAAGCAAGCTTAAAGAATTACATAAATCTGTTAATTGTTGTGATTATCATGTTTTGATTCTAGTTGAAACGTGGCTCGATAGTTATATTAGTGATGCTGAACTAAAAATACCAAATTTTAATATTTTTAGACTTGATAGATCTGCTCAATCAAGCTCTAAACTTAAAGGTGGTGGTGTCTTGATTGCTACAAATAAATTCTTAAGTTGTACCTTGTTAGAATCATCTTATTCAAATATTGAACATATTTTTGTTAAAATTGAAAATGAATTAGTTATTGGAGCAGCTTATATTCCACCTCATTCACAATTCTCTTGTTACAGTGATCACTCATTAGCTATTGATGAAATATGTTTACTCAATCCTAATCTTGATTTTATATTTTGTGATTATAATCTGCCTAGTGCAAAAGGGAACCTTGTAACAAAAATAGTAATTTGTTATTAAGTAATAATAACTGTCAACGTGCTCAGTCCTTAGCTGACTGCTTTAGTTTTAACTTATTAAAATAAGAAATAGCATACCTAATAAACGGGGTGTCCTGCTTGACTTAGTATTCTCAAATTTGGAATTGCTAAATATAGAATGATGCTGATGATTTATTGTTTGAAAATAGTTTTCATCATATACTGATTCACTTACTGATACACTTTATACAGAATATGCTTTCTATGATTTCAAGTCTGCAAACTACTCCACTATTAACTACTATTTATCAGCAGTAAATTGGTTTGATGTTTTGTCAAAACTTGACGTTAATATCATGGTGGAAGAATTTTACAATATATTAAATGTTGTTTTACATGAATTTATTCCTAAACGAATAAAAATACTGTCAACTTATCCCAAATGGTTTAATAGAACACTTATTTATCTTGTTAAAGCAAAAACAAGCACATTGCGCATTTAAAATTAGTGGTTTGCTTGAGGATTACAATAAATTTCAATCATTAAGATTTGAATGCAAAAATATTGAATATTTGAATATATTAGAAAATGTGAAAATAATTTCAAAGTTAACTCTAAAAGGTTTTGGTCATTTGTAAATGAGAGTAAAAACATTTATGGCTTTCCTAAACGCATGTTTTGCAATAATAAGTATACCTAGTAATTCAGGCGAAACGAGTGTTGATTTATTCGCTGATCATTTTAGTAGTGTTTATGGAAATTGTAATAAATCGGATGCAACCTTTCCTTATGATGGATCCATCTGTGTAAACTCAATAAGTATTTCTATGTCTGATATTTTTAATAGCTTGAATTGTTTATCAGACTCAATTCGGTCTGGGCCGGACGAGCTGCCACCCTATTTTTTGAAAAGATGCGTATATTCACTCACTGTTCCTTTATCAATTTTATTTAGTAAATCCTTAACTGGAGTTTTTCCTACTTGCTGGAAATACTCTTATATAAACCCGTTACATAAGAGTGGTACAAGAGAAGACATATCTAATTATAGAGGAATTACGGTTCAGTCAACTATACCTAAGATTCTAGACCAGTTAGTTTTAAAAGTTTTAATGTGGAAATGCAAACGAGTGATATGTGACGAACAGCATGGTTTTCTTAAAGGTAGATCTACTATCACAAATTTGATGACATTTCAAATATACTTGCTGGAAGCTATGGAAAAGGGTTATCAAGTTGCTGATTCTGTTTGTACCGATTTTACAAAAGCCTTTGATCGGGTTAATCATGATGTTCTATTAAAGAAACTAGAAAGTCTAGGATTTAGTGACCTTGTTAATAAATGGTTAAGTAGTTTTTTGTGTGAAATTGTAATTATTTATCCAAAGCTATACATGTGACGTCTGGTGTTTCCCAAGGATCCCATTGTGGTCCAATTTTATTTTTGCTCTTTATTAATGATTTAAGTAAAGTTATCAAACATTCTAATTTTTGCTGATGATTTCAAATTATTTACTACAATAAAAAATAACTTTGATCGAGTTCAACTACAAAATGATCTTAATAACTTATGGGAATGGTGTTGTTCAAATTATCTTGAACTCAATTTTAAAAAGTGTTGTAGTATTTCGTTTAGGAGAAAAAAATAATTGAACCTAAATACTACCTTCATGGTTATGAGCTTCGTTCAGTATGTGAAATAAATGATCTAGGAGTTATATTTGATAATCGATTAACGTTTTTCCTCATATTAATGATATCACAGCTAAAGCATTTAGGACACTAGGTTTTATTTATCGATTTTCTAAACCTTTTAGTATTGTTACTCTTAAAACTTTGTATATATCGTTGGTTAGAAGTCAACTTGAATATGCTTCTCAGATATGGTGTCCTAAATACAACAGTAATAGTTGCTTTGCTCGAGAAGTTCCAAAATAAATTTTTATTAATGATTTCTTTTAAACTCGCTACTCCTCGTATAAAGTATAGTCATTCTCAAATGATATCATTAGTCAAATTGTACTCGCTTCATAATCGGAGAATATTTTTAGATTTGTGCTTCGGATACAAATTGATAAATTGGTTAACTGATAGTAGATTCTTACTGTCAAAAATAAATTTTAATTTCTGTTTCTTTAAGCCTAGTCGTGTTACTTCTAGACTGCTATTTAGATCTGACTTTTATTCAACAAACTATGGTGCTCATAATTGCATAACACGATTTATGAAATATTCTAACAAATTGGCGTTCGACCCTAATTTTGATCTTTTTGCAATTGTTTATTTAGTTTTAAAAAGAATTTATTACGTATTAATTTATCTATTTGTTCTAGTGTGTAAGCTACTTATTTCAACCATAATGTTCTTTCTCAATTCGTTGAAGAATTTATTTTAGTTTAGGTATTACTCATTTAATTAATTTCCTAGTTTAATTTATGTGTTTGTTATATTATCTTTTATTTTGTATTTGGAAAAGGTGTATACCGTAAATATATAAATAAATAATCTAAACCTATAATTCATTTTATATGGGTCGATTGTCCATATAATTCTAAGTATATATAACCTAAATTATGTTATCTAATTCTTTTGTAGTAGTTAACGAAAAAAATTTTATCTTGCAAATCTGTTGAGATTATAAAATTAAATTTATGGAGCAGTTGACAGAAAGGCTAGGCTTACTCCTGTTGTTGCACTGGTTATTCCATTTTGTACCGTATGGGCACAAGCAATTTTCAAATATCACAATCAAAAATGATCACAAAATCAATTTTTTCAAATGGTACCTTCTGCTTTTTTGTACATCATTTGAGAGAAAATTGTAAATTTTCTATACCCAATTCCTCTCAAATGAGGTACAAAAAAGCAAAAGGTGCCATTTGAAAAAATTGAGTTTTTAATCATTTTTGATTGTTTATTTGAAAATTATCAGGGTACAAAATGGAATCTTCAGTAGGACATCAGGAGTAAGCCTAGATGCAAACCGTTCCATAAATTTTATTTTACAATCTCAACTGATTTGAGAGATACACATTTTTTCGTTAACTATTATAAAGACAAATTTTCAAATTTCCCCCCATTACACCGCCACTGGTTGTGATAGAAATGTATCATTTATGCGAAAAGGTGGGGATTTGTTTAATGCTTTCAGGGAACTGTTGTTTGCGTCGATTTATTAATAGAAAACCAGAAATTATTAGTGTAAACAAAATATTAACAGGTTTCTTTTTTCCTGTTCTAATCGACCGATGTTGAAGATGCTTACATTGTTGCATGGTGTTTTAGAAAATGTAACTTTTGACTCACATTGCCATTTAAAATTTTCAAGATAGAATGGGTTGATTTATTCCAAAAGATGCGAATTTAAAAATAAAATTGACCTGTGCGAGGGAAAATGGCATAAAAATAAAAATAAAAATTTAATGAATTTTATTCCATACTTGACACTCACACTGTATACAAAATAATAACTAACACAAACGACATAGCAATTATAGAAACAAAAATTGAAGAGTTTGCTTGAAACATAACTCAATTAGACGGTATAGAAAAATCGGTACGGAAATAAACAAAGTATAAAATAAGTTAAGACTGAATGCAGCAAAAGAGCAAAATTACTCAAGTTAACACAGGTTCACACGTTTGGATAAGTCGAAATACGTTCTTTATTTAAAAGTAAAGCACACAAATGAAAATAAAAGAACTAAGAAAAATATTAGGAAATGCTCCACGAGAAGAGGTAAAAACGTTATGAATAGAAAAGTGGAATTAGAATTACAAAAATCTTTTGACAGCCTGTAACGAAATTACATCCAATTTTATGCAAAAACAGAGTTTGCCGTGGAGGTTTATTTTAAAAACTCGTGACTAAAGTAGCAAAAAATCGACACTATAGTAATTCATTATACGAAGATTATTAAGTTTACATTTTTGCCCGTAGAGATGTGCAAAATAAATGTAAATTTTTCAAATGTCCCGTGCGCGGTGTAAACATTTATCGTAAATACAGCTGATTACGTTTACCCCTTAAAGAACGTTAAAAAACTTTTTCGATTTTGTCCAAATTTGAAATTTCGGAAATACTTATTTACCTACCGAGTTCGGAAAAATAAATTTCTCGAATGAGCACTTTGTTTACGGCATTAGTGCAAATGCGGGAAATTTCTTCTCGAAAAAGTTTAGGTTTATTACTTTTTTTAACGAGTAACTGTAGTAATAATTCATAAATAAATAAATTCACAGCTGCTTAGTTCTTTGTGTTTACAAGAAATTTGAGTTGGTAGCACTGTCCCGCCGATTGCTTGATAATTAGCATTGCTTTGTCAAGTAATACCAACCTAACAAAAATTTCCTTATTCCCTCGGAATCTAAAAAACATCGCGGTGTGGGAAATGGAACTTCCTGTGCATCGAGAATAACCGGAAAATCAATAATCTTAGGTTATGAGTACAAAAAAATATTATACGTGACTCACGTGTTTTATTAAATATTTTTTAAGCATTGTTAAATGGAACATGTCTATATTTTTCAGACACTGAACCAAATAGTTTCTTTCTTAAAACGCAATACCGCACCTAAACCTTTTCTAGAAACCTTTTTTTTTAAAAACCTATGTATTTTAATAAAGTTTGGCTACTAAAATTTTTAGAATTTAAAATAAAAAATTTAATTAGTGTAAATTGGTGTATAGGAAGGGTTGAGGAGTTATTTAGTTTTTGTACATTATTTATTGTTTTGAATGGTTAATTTGAAAAGTTTTTTGTGTAATAGAAATAATAGCTTCTAAATAGATTAGAGTTACTTGAAAAGTTGTTTTGTAAAACTTAAAGTTTTATACAAGAGGTTCTTGAAATCCAAGGGTTAAGCTGTAGTTTTAGTCAAGTAATATCGATTGTCATGAACCAGGCCCTATTAAAATTAATGCTTGTATTTCGAGGACACCTTGTACATGATTAGGGTGATCCTTCACTACTTTTGTGTATGTTTGATAAATATTATAATAACGAATAATAATTAAGCACAAAACACTACTTTTACTATAAGTGGTATAAAAAACTAATTTCGAAACTAGTATCAAACAATTCAAAGAAAACAATAATATGACGGTTTTGACATTTTCTGTAGACATATTTTCTACCTTCTGGTTTGTTCATTGTTTTACTCATTTAATAGTAACTTACATTGTCAATGTTTTACAATTTTTTTTAATGTAGAATATTTGCGCTAATTTTAGGTTTTGAAACTTTTGAATACGTGACAATTTTATTTACGAATTCTAACGTAACATATTTTGGCATTTCTACTTATATAACTTGCTAACAGAAATAGTTTTCCATAGGTTCACTACCGACTCGGAAACTAAGTCACTGGTGTTATTTCACTACATTATGTCTTACTTCCGACTTACCTGCAATTTTTTGCATTGTTAATAATACTTTCTACTAAAGCGATTACTCTTCCAACAAGTAGTTCTTTGTATAATTTTGTTGTGTAATTAAGATTAAGATTAACGTACTATCAATAACCAAATTATTAAATAATAAAGAAAAAAAAATGATGTAAATTTCACTTTAAACCAATTAAACGCATACTTTTACCAATTAAAAATTCAAATACCGAACGTTAGAGATGTTGTTAAAAATAAAATAGAAGTTGTAATTGTCAGTTCAAAAAAAAAAGTAAAGAAACTAAAAGTTTTTGAAAATTTAATTAGGCTATACGACGTCTAAACTTTCTGTAACTTTCAATACAACGGTTAATTAAAATATCTGCATTCGTTTATTCTTTAACAGTCCCATTGATCTTTTTTTCGTCGATTTAGAGTAACTTAAAAAGTAGGTTAGTAGACTATTAACATTAACTTTTACAAAATACGTCTTTTTTAATAATTTGATACGCGTTGACGATGACTTACAGGTCTTTATAATTCATTAACTTAATTAAAAGTTAATTAATGCGTATATGATAAAAAGGGAAGGTATTTTTGCAATATTCTTATGAAATTTAACCTTGTTCTGATTACGTTTTAGTTTAACATTCAATAATCGTTTTGTTTATTTTTGTATTCTTTATATGTACTACTTTCAGTATTTATCAACCGAGGAAGATAACAATCATATTTTATTCAATGTTTCTGGTCTAAAAAAATTTCGTAATTTTCCCATTTAATTTTATCAGCATTATCTAAATTGTCCATCTTTGCCCACTTTCTATAGGTAATCTAAAGAATTCAAAATAAGGGGCAAATTTAGGTCAGGTGACAATTTATTAATTATTAAAAATCAACGAATAGTAATGCCTTAATTATAAACCCAATTATTCTTGCATGAGAAAGCATCAACATAATATTTAAAAGTTTGGTATTAATTTGCTAGAGAAAAAACCGTTTGTGTGACAAAACACTTTTTGTATTTTAATTAAAATTGCACGCTGAATGATATTTTCCAGTGAAATTGCAAAAAAAATTATCAATTAAGTTTTTCATAAAAAATAATCACACGGTAAATATTATTACAGTTCTGAATCCAAAAAGTGTGCTTGGGTTACTAAGTTCATTCAGTAATTAATTTACAAGAAAATGGATTTAAATGAGCAGGATCTCTGCCATACAGTGGCATTTTATTTATCGTGGCACTAATTTTTTTTAATATAATGTACACTCATGAAATTTAAAACTTGGACACCACAATTTCTGTAAACAAAAGTTTGCACATTGTGAAGCGGGTTTAAGGGTATCATTTACAATTCTAACAGCAGGTAGTCTCAGCAGGGGTTGTCTTATAGAAGGACTGTAGAATAAATCATTACACTAAGCACGTTTTAGAAAATAGGTAATTTACGTTGCTTACTTAATTTTTTTCTTTAAAGAATATATTTGAAGGTATCGCTAATTAAACACCATAGCTCGATTAATTATCGAATCAAAATTTTGTTTAGGAAATGTTTACAAAATAAAATTAGAAATAATTTTGATTTAAAAAACGTCTACAAGCAATAACTTTTAAATTAAATCAAAAACTAAACATGGTTATTTGGGTTGACTGATTATTACTTATTTTTAAATAAATCTAACCTACTAATTATTGTAAGTTATTAAAAAAATCATTAAACTCTCTATTCATAATATTTAGTCCTTACAAAATGTATATTTTATGACGTTTCATTTTTTCTGTAGTTAATATAAAAAGTGAAAATAAAAACTAAGGCAATTCTTATTGTCAACGTATATATTTAGTTTTTGACAAGAATTTATTACATAATTATAATTAAGATACCAAGTTATAGTTTAAAATTAAATGAAAACTTTTTTTTAAATAAAGGTATTACTATATAAATAAATATAAGAAATCAATAATGGGTGTGACCTCCATTATTATTGATACATTCTTGGAGGCGTCTGCTCATTGACGCTATCAAGGTATCAATATAATTAATATTAATCGTTTCCCATGCGGTATCAATGGCTGCAATTAGTGCATTACGGTTTACTGGTATAAAATTTGGCCCTTGTTGTCTTCGGATAACAGCAAGTATTCGAGCCCAAACATTTTCGATAATGTTAAAATCTGGGCTTTTTGCTGGCCAGGGTAACAGCTCCAAGTTATTTTCTCGTATCCAATTGCGCACAACCCGCGAAGTATGAATAAGGGCGTTGTCCTTTAACAACAAAAATACATTATGAAAATGTTAATTCAACAGATACCGAACTATTTTTTGGAGAAAGTATAGTGAAATAAGAATACTTACTTGTTGGAAAATATAATCTTCGTCTGGATAAAACACTTCGACTGAAGGTTTCATAATAGTTTCCAAAATATCTAAATACGCAGCAGAATCAAGACGTCCATCGATAGCCCAACAAACTCCTGGACCCCGCGCGCTAACCCAACTCCACACATTCACAGAAAAATAACCACTTCGTTTTTAGGACATATGTGATTATTTTTCGTAACAAGTTCCTTCCATTCTAAAAACTTTTAGTGGTCCATCGTTGCGGCTATTGAACGTTTATTCGTCGCTAAAAATCACTCGATTCCAAAATTCCAAAGGTTGAGGTGAGGTGGCATTTTCACAACACTTGAAATTTTAAACTAAAATGGAATTTACATTTCTTACTTTATTTATTGGTTCACACTACCCCTTCTCAAACATTAGGTAATTGTTTATTTATTACATACTTCTAATGACCAATGTAACAACCCTTAGAGCAATATGACTCAAAGGAAGTAAATTAAACAAGCAAGGATATTCTATTGTTATTGAAACTTATTCATAAAGTAAAAACCATTTCCTTATAATGCTAATGGACAGGATTTTTTTTTAAGTATTAAGATTACAATAGAGGACTTATAAACTTTCGAAAATATCTAATTATAAATATTTACACTGCAATTGCGCTTTTTCCTTAATAATTTCTTAGCAATAACATACACGTTCTTGGTTTTAAGTTGTCATAAATTTGATATGATATAAATTTGTGTTTCTAATATTACATCACAAACTAATCTTTATTCGCCAAAAATTGTTGCTTAAGTTGTAAAGCTTCGTACACACCTGAACAACAAACCGAGCAACAAACATAACAACGAACCGAAAGTCAAACAGAACGACAAACGATCTTTTATGATTTCCACAATCCGAACAACAAACGGAACGTTTGTGCTGTTCCCATAATTATTTTCAGTAGTTTTCAGTTCATATATATTTATTATTGAGAAGAGAAAATTGCGGAAAACAAGAAGATAGTGCCAACCAAATTTTTACGCACAAAGAAGAGTAAAAATTATAATTTACTTCGCTTTTTTTTATTTTGAAATTTCCCGCCCAAATGATGCTAATAGGGACATCATTTTTTCTTGCATTCTTAAACACTGATTAATTTAAAACATTTTTCTTCTGTCAACTCCATAATATTACCTAAAACACAACAAACCCACAAAAGGGAGGACAAAAATAAATAATTTAATTCTTCCGCATAAGTTTGTTCGCCGTTTTGTTTAGATTCGTCCAAACCTGCAAACGCATTCGCGCGCATTTTCTTTGATGTCGGAGAAAAAACCGACAAGTTGCGGGAACGCCGCAAACCGTTCGTGGAACAATCAGGACTTGCGAATCTGTTCTAAAATTCGTACGTAGCACCGTCCAAATTAATGTTCCGATTGCCGTTCGGTTCGTTGTTCTGTTTGTTCCTCGGTTTGTTGTTCAGGTGTGTACGAAGCTTTACAATAAGCATATTAATATGAACTATATCTTATGAAAGGAGAGTTATGTAACTATAATTAACGACTTAACGTTACGTTAGTAGATTCCATTTACTATTTACACATATTTTCTTGGAACATTCGATAATTAACTATCGGGATATGATGACCCTATACTTCGCAGGTTGTGCGCAACTGGATACAAGCAAATAACTTGGAGCTGTTACCCTGGCCAGCAAAAACCCCAGATTTTAACATTATCGAAAATGTTTGGGCTCGAATACTTGCTGTTATCCGAAGACAACAAGGGCCAAATTTTATACCAGTAAACCGTAATGCACTAATTGCAGCCATTGATACCGCATGGGAAACGATTAATATTAATTATATTGATACCTTGATAGCGTCAATGAGCAGACGCCTCCAAGAATGTATCAATAATAATGGAGGTCACACCCATTATTGATTTCTTATATTTATTTATATAGTAATACCTTTATTTAAAAAAACGTTTTCATTTAATTTTAAACTATAACTTGGTATCTTAATTATAATTATGTAATAAATTCTTGTCAAAAACTAAATATATACGTTGACAATAAGAATTGCCTTAGTTTTTATTTTCACTTTTATATTAACTACAGAAAAAATGAAACGTCATAAAATATACATTTTGTAAGGACTAAATATTATGAATAGAGAGTTTAATGATTTTTTTTAATAACTTACAATAATTAGTAGGTTAGATTTATTTAAAAATAAGTAATAATCAGTCAACCCAAATAACCATGTTTAGTTTTTGATTTAATTTAAAAGTTATTGCTTGTAGACGTTTTTAAATCAAAATTATTTCTAATTTTATTTTGTAAACATTTCCTAAACAAAATTTTGATTCGATAATTAATCGAGCTATGGTGTTTAATTAGCGATACCTTCAAATATATTCTTTAAAGAAAAAATTAAGTAAGCAACGTAAATTACCTATTTTCTAAAACGTGCTTAGTGTAATGATTCATTCTACAGTCCTTCTATAAGATAACCCCTGCTGAGACTACCTGCTGTTAGAATTGTAAATGATACCCTTAAGCCCGCTTCACAATGTGCAAACTTTTGTTTACAGAAATTGTGGTGTCCAAGTTTTAAATTTCATGAGACTGGGTGTTCCACGATTTTTTAGTCTGAAATCGTTTAAAATAATTTTAAAGAAATTTACTTTGCCGCATTGAGATAGTTTGTTAATATCGATGACAACATTGGTATTAATGTGACATCATGTGAGTATAAAATTTTAAATGCAAATATTGGTCGTATGACAAGCTCAAAGAGACGATGTATTTAAGCATTTTTAATCAAACAAATTCAACAGCTTAAATATTGCCTGAAAGATAGCAGAGAACCAGATGTTGTTTATTCCTCTAACTCCAACAAGTTTCAGCTACCATGTGAGCTTTCTCTGCAGCGATGAAATCAATAAACTCAATCAAAACTTTAATTCAGTAGAAAAAATAAATGAAATTTTCCCAATATACATTAATTGCTAGTTGGTCAGCAAAACGAAGTCATGGAAGGCAGTTGTTTTATTACACCTCCACTGTATAAAAGGAAACCAACCAGAAATGCGACAATATGTTTCAAAATAAGCTTAAGCAAGCAATTTACTACTATAGTTACAAATAAAATAGAATGAAATCAATGATCAATACTTACCGAGTATACACGAAAGGACGTCTAGACTCACGCACGTGTAATAGTTGGGTTGTGTGTGTTGCCAGTTTTACGCACAGTACTAGAAAACCATAAAATTTCTCAAGTGACGAAAAATTACTTTGATTTATAGTTTAGGCTAGTAATATAAAATTTGTTTTAATATCTAAAATTATGAGAAGATCTATTTCAATAGCAACATCTATCCAATGATTGCAAAAATAAGCTTTCAACAGTGTAGGGATCAATTATGGAGTATCGTTTCACTGCTTTTGATGGATTTAGCTGAATTCGTTCTTGTTGCATCATTGTTGAAATAATGCTCCTGGGAGTTGTAGAGCGTTTTGCATTTTAAGAACTTTAATACAAATTTGAGATCATCAGGAAACAATAGAAACAATACTCAATGTTCAGAACGGAACATTTTGGTTGATCTTAGTTTTATCTGCAGTGTGGGTTGTTTGTTCCACTTTTTAAGTAAAATAAGATGATCAGTCATGTTAAAAGATTTATTGATCTTGCGTATCATCAACAAGATAGGTAGATAACTGATCATATCACGTAAATGATGAACAGAGACTCCATCGTGTTAAAAGTTTTACAAACATTTAAATTATCTTTTAATTGAATTTGGATAGAAACATACGTTTTCGACTACAAATAAGTCAGCAGTAACAGAAAAAATATATAGATCCCCATATGGAACAACAGTGCAAGAATATCTAAATAATAAAGCCATGACAGTAATCCAAATACAATTGAAACCAAATAAACTCGATTGAGTTCCAAAAAATTACCAGAAATAAGGTAGATTGGAGAAAATATGTACACAATGTTTTTTTTACAGTTTCCGACGAAAGTAGCATTCAATGGATAAAAGTTTAATTCAAAAGTTGTAGATGATCTTAACTTCAAATTAACGAAAAAACATTAAATAATAATTTTTTGGTTTTTATTTTATTTCCTAAAGAAATTGTTTGATTTTGATGAAAAATTTTCATATCTATACGTCCAATAAGCTTCAAGTTCTTAAAACAAAATAATCGTTTTTTTTGTTATTCGAAAAAAAAATGTTAAACCAAACAATTTGTTTAACAAATTTTTGTTTTTTGAAAATTTTAGGGCGCATTCTTTTTGTCAAAATCTAAACTTTCAAACGGTGTAATGAAAATCATATTGTTACGGTGGAAAAACATTGTCAAAAACGGGAAAACCAAAACTCAGATTTTTCTAGATAATATTTTCACGAATGTTGAAAAATTTTAATTATTTACAATATTTGCATTTAACTTTTTATACGGTCTTAAATTGAGACTTGCACCGGATTGAGGCGCTCTGTTATCTCTAACGTTAAAAGTATAGTTGGTGTAAAAGTGCCGTCAGTGTAATCAGAGCAATCAAAGGTCAGCCGAAGATAAACTGTACGTACAAACAATCGTTATTTGCATGAAAATAGAAAATGTATCCAATGGGATTTGGATCGGAATTGAACCACCAACTGGAAACGGTCCCGGTTTAAACAACAATGTCGTAAATCAACCACCAAATACAATTAAAAATCCGCAAATTAATCACAATAAGTTATCGTACACGTCATTTAATATGCCATAACCTCAAAATTATCAATCTTTTCTTTGTGGATCTTGAACATCAAAATAATAACAAAGAAATTAATAAATTAGAATTCCTCTAAAATACAAAAATTAAAATAGAGCCACCTAGACCAAAAAGAACTATAATACAGTGCACAAGATGCCAAGAGTATGGGCATTCAAAAACATACTGCATGAAACCATTCGTCTGCGTAAAATGCGGGAAATCGCATGACACCAAAACATGTAATAAAAGCAAAGACACGCCACCAACTTGTGCTTTATGTAATGGAAAGCATCCTGCCAATTCTAAAGGATGTAATGCTTATCAAAACCTAATAAAAGTAAGAGATAAAGACAATCTAAATAAATCTAACAAACTTCTGGCCCAGATATATAACTCCAGAAATAGTACACATCAGAACCAAGTGAATATCCAAAATCGTCAGCAGAATACTTACGACAGCTATGCAGCCGCTGTAGTAGCTAATCATATAAATCATCCCATTCGAAACAGTGAAGACTTAACAGAAACATTCTCAAGCTTTCTTAACGAGTTCAAAAACATGTTCTCACAACTACTAAATCAGAATAACATGATATTAAGCATGCTAACTACTGTTATAAATAAAATAGTGCAGAA
Organism: Abscondita cerata; assembly: GCA_030710515.1. Classification (NCBI taxonomy): domain Eukaryota; kingdom Metazoa; phylum Arthropoda; class Insecta; order Coleoptera; family Lampyridae; genus Abscondita; species Abscondita cerata. The sequence goes on along the minus strand of JALBCR010004570.1, from coordinate 81,682 downwards.
ATAGGTACGTCTCTGAGAATAGCAGTTTGGAACTTAAACGGATTAAATAATCATGTGCAAGAAATTATAGTATTTTCAAACCTTCACAAAATAGACAATTGTATCATCTACTATGCCAACCATCCTGATGGAACTGCTCATGCAGGTTCGGCCATTATAATAAGACAATCGATAAAGCACTATGTGATGAAGCCATACTTAACAGATAAAATCCAAAGTGCAACTTATAACTACTAAAGGGAGAAACCTACTACAAGTACCTAATTTAAAAAAATAATCTTAATTATTTGTCAACTAGAGACTCAACATATTGGCCAACTGACTTAAACAAACTCCCAGATCTCCTAGACTTTGCAATTACTAGAGGTATATCTGATATATATTGTAATATAGAAGCTAAACCTTGACCTAAGTTCTGACCATTGTGCTATCATAATAACGTTAAGTATGGTGGCATTATATAAAGAGTCACAACCTTACCTATGTAGTAAGAAAACCGACTGGGACCTTTTTAAACAAATTATTCACAACAACATAAATTCTAGTTCTAGAATAAAGAAACCGCATGAAATTGAAGACGTAGTACAGTATTTCACCAAGTTACTTCAGGATACTGCATGGCAATCAACACCGAAAAGAAATAAAATAGTGCCGGATGCGTATAACATACCCCTAGATATTAAACAACTGGTACAGAAAAAACAAATTGCTCGAAGTAAGTGGCAGAGAACTAGAAATCCTCAAGACAAAACAGAACTCAACAAACTCACCCACAGACTTCATGCTATGTTACAAGAGGCTCGAAATGAATCGTTCTAACAGTATATAGCTAATCCTTCACCTGAAGATCACTCTCTATGAAAGGAAACTAAGAAACTAAAAAGGTCAATAGTTAGTGTGTCGCTCATTAAAAAATCAGATGGTAGTTGGACACGATCAATCGAAGAAAAGGTAAACGTTTTTGTCGAGCCCAAGTTTTCACACCATATCCATTTCATATCGATAACAACGAAATTAAGATTTTCCTTGATGCACCATGTCAACTATCACTGCCTGTTAAACCGTTTTCACCATCAGAGATATTAAATAAAATAAAAAGACGAATTCTTACAAAGCTGCAGGACATGACTTAATATCTGGTCAGATCTTAAAACATTTACCTAGTAAAGGCATTGTACTATTAACTGCGATATACAGGGTGTCTCTAAAAGGTCTGTACAAAATCCTACCACATATTCTTGAGGTCGAAATAAGAAGATTTAAGCAAACTTACCTTATTCCAAAATTGCTTTGTTTCCTAGATACAGGGTGGTAAAGTTTAAAAATACAAATCGTTTATATTTTGTGGAATTTGTGTGAAGTGTTTGAGAGTTGCTAGGCATTAATAACTTTAAATTGTTTGAATTTATTTCAGTTGTTTGTCAAAATGGCTGAAATGTTTACCTCTGCAGAAATGACGGATTGCTGTTAGTTTTTGGGTATTGTTCAGGAAATGGCCGCAAAAGTGTTAGGGTATACAGAGAGAAATTTTTTATCACAAGGCATAGCACTTCCCTCAATTATCTATTAACGATGCTTTAATACCAATAAAAAAAGAGGTCAAATATCTCGGACTACATTTGGACGAAAAATTAAATTGGAAAGCGCATATAAAAGCTAAGAAACAACAAATTAGTATAAAAATTAGACAAATGTACTGGTTGATAGGGAAAAATTCCCAGCTATCACTAGAAAGTAAACTTGCCATAATAAAACCAATATGGAGCTACGGAATACTAAACCATCTAACCCAAAAATATTACAGAGAGTCCAATCTAAAATCCTTCGCATGATAACGAATTCTACATGGTTTGTCTCCAATATAACAATTCATAATGACCCAAACATGCCATTTATAACTGACGTAATCAAAATACATGCTATTAAACACACAAATAGAAATATAGGGCACAAAAATCAATTAATAGCTGAACTACCACATGACAGTGAGAAGATTAAAGAGGTTGTGGCCAAAAGGACCTACCTAGGTGAATATTGCTGAACCGTTAATGATCGGTTTTCCATTTCAAGTTAAGAAGCACCTGATGTAAAAACATTTACTTATTAGATTGTAAATATGAAAAAAAAATTTTTATACTAACTAATTAGTATTGTAACAATCTTATCTTTATTTTTCTTAACACATCCAGGATCGAATTACACCCTTCAACTGTATTAAGAGATTATTTATTTTAAACACGCACAGTAACTTTAATTAATATACACAATATCACTCATTATAATTTACATCAATTTAATTGTAGACTAATAACTTCGAACTAAATAAAATACCTAACACTTTTTTATAACTCTGAAACAATATCTAGAAGATTATACACGAGATGTGGCAAGACACGCATTTCACTTATTTTTAAACAATAAAAATAATACATCTTAATTCAAAAATCGAAATGTCCAAAACCAGAAGATCTTTAAATTTCAAATATATTGTTTTTACAGAAAAGGTAATACACTCCGCACAAAAATTATCGCAAAACCTGAACATTCTTGGTCACTTATAATTTAAATTAACTATTTTCACCCAATTTGATCAAATGTGCTTTTCTGGCATTTTATAAAACTGTCATCTCAACGAATTATAAACAACGCACTTTTTGTTGCCGATTTTTTGAATATTTCAGAAAACGTTAAATAGTCCAACATTCAATTATTGTAGATAATTATCTTGTCGGTTGAGTTTTTGGTCTGACATTGTTATGAATGTTCAGCAACGTGCATCTTTGCATCTTTCTTATGAAGAAACAGTCCAATGTATAACATTACTGGAAGATGGCCGTAGTATGCGGCATGTAGCAAGAATTCTACAAGTACAGCCTTCAACTGTATACAGAGTTGCAGCACGATTTAGGGAAACTGGAAACTACAGAAGAAGGGCTGGGCAAGGTCGCAGAAGAGCTACCACCCTACGAGACGACCGATTTCTACGCTTAAATGCTCTGCGTACCCGTCATTTTACAGCTAGATTCTTAAAAAATAAACTTATTGCCGTTAGAAATGTACCTCTTTCTGTTCAAACTATACGGAACCGTCTTCGAGAGGATGAGATAAGAGCCCATGTTCCTGCTCGAGGTCCACTTCTCACCAGAGAACACAAGGTAGCACGATTAGCATTCGCACCTGAACATGTGAATTGGGATATTCACGGCTGGGCTAATGTTGTTTTCTCTGATGAGACGCGGTATAGTTTATGGGCTTCCGACAGACGTATACCGGTCTACAGACGACCTGGTAAACGTTATTCTGCCTGCAACTTTTGTCCACGTGTCCCTTATGGTGGAGGATCAGTGATGGTATGGAGAGGCATTTCTTTGGAATGCCGTACAGCGTTAGTGTCATTACCTGGTACTCGGTTAACAGCAGCTAGGTATATCACCGACATTTTAGAAGAGCATGTGGTACCTTACGTGCCCTTTGTTGGCGAAACGCACGACAACGCACGACCCCACATAGCAGGAATTGTGCAGCAATATTTAGAGGAGATCGAATTGCCAGTTCTGCAATGGCCTGCGCGAAGTCCGGGCATGAACCCAATCGAACATGTCTGGGATCACCTAGGACAAGTATTAAAACGCCACCAGAGGCCGTTTCTTAGTTTACAAGAACTGGAAGACACGCTGTTACAAGAATGGGAAAATATTCCCCAAGACTATCTTGCAAACTTAATACGCGATATGCCGCGAAGAATGCAAGCAGTAATTCAAGCTAGAGGCGGCAACACAAGATACTAAAACCATTTTGACCAAGTTTTTATATTGTTGTATTTGACAATTTAACAGTTTCTTGCCATTTTCTAATTTATAATGCTTAGTCATTGCTGGTATGTTATCGTTTATAAGCAAAATGTGTGTCTTACGACATCTCGTGTAAAAAGCATTGACACGTATGATTAGTATAAACTAAGAAAAATGCCAACAGTTAATTGTAACGACATGTGTGCGTTTAACGTGCATATCGCTATCTAAGCAACAGCTTTAATGCTTGAAACGCACGTGTGTCGATGAGCTCATAATAAGAGCGAAATGCGGCATCAGGTGTTCTTTCGTTGCGTGTTATGCTTCTGTACAAGTTTTTACTTGGCTTTATCAACACACGTGCGTTTCAAGCATTAAAGCTGTTGCTTAGATAGCGATATGCACGTTAAACGCACACATGTCGTTACAATTAATGTTGGCATTTTTCTTAGTTTATACTAATCATACGTGTCAATGCTTTTACACGAGATGTCGTAAGACACACATTTTGCTTATGTTCATTGCTCCACGAGAGTTTAAAAGACCAACCGCCGTCTTGTACAGTTGTATACCGCACTTAAGTACACACCTCTGATGAGCTCATAATAAGAGCGAAATGCGGCATCAGGTGTTCTTTCGTTGCGTGTTATGCTTCTGTACAAGTTTTTACTTGGCTTTATCGACACACGTGCGTTTCAAGCATTAAAGCTGTTGCTTAGATAGCGATATGCACGTTATCGTTTATGTTTTTTCAAAACCTAAGAATTATATGTATGGTATGTTTGATGTTCAAAGGTAATGTTATTTAAAAATAAATGGGTGTTGCAATAATTTTTGTGCGGAGTGTATTTAAGTCAAAAGGAAAAAACAATTGGAAACAAACTGTTAGACTATTAAAACGAATAAATTACTACAACCTTTGTTTAAACAACATTTAAGTTATTATTAAGAAAAGATATTCTTTTGACTAATATTAATTCACACGTTAATTGATTCCGATATAAAAAAAGTTAAGGGGCATGTCAGGTACCAACGCATAGTATGTAGCCTTAGTTAGGGTTCTTAAAAAACGCGAGTTCAAATCTCTCGCTTGAAACATTTTTTATAAACATCGATTTGATAATATTTACTTTACAATTAAATACAGTGTGAGCATAAAGTCTAGAACAAAATTAATGATCTAAGAAATGTCAACAGTTAACTGTAACGACAGTGAATGTTTTATGTGCATTATCGTTATCAGAAGCAATAACTTTAAAAGATTCACTGCGTTATTTAATGTTGCCAATAAAAGCTTTCAAACATGTCTAGGAATGCTAGTCTAAGATATGCTCTTCTTTTTCTTTGTGTAGCAGTTTTACTTCTTCTTTACTTTTTGCTTTTGTCAATGACTTATTGGTCAAACTTAATATATTGTTTTTTGTTTGCATTAGCTCTGATTAATACCGTCTGTATCTCTAAGTAGTTATCAGTTATCATCTTCCATTTTTAAAACAAAAACGTCTTCCGTGATTGGATTATGTTGAAGTGTAATTGCCAACGTTTTGGCATCTATCGTAAGAGTCTTTATCAGTGCAAGAAACTTGAAACAAACAAACGAGAGTCTGGACTTAGACTTTTTTCAGTCTAGAATCTGGTTTGGTTGACAAGTTGATTACCTGACTTTTATAGTCTATTTTGAATTATCGTTTGTTTGTTTTACGTTTTGCGCTCTGATAAAACTCCTTGGCAACTACGGTTATCATTTCGACACGGTCCAATCTCGAAAATTGTTTTAACCCTAGTCCGGTCAACGTGTGTGTGTAACACAACCGGATAACGTGTGTCTTGCAGACACACTTGATATTACAGCTGCTTTATGTCAGCTTTGGTAACAAAAATAGCTTCTGATTATAATAGACATAACGGAATTATCAAAGTTAATTTTTTTTGTTATTAGGGCTTAAACTTAAGTTATTAGAACACGATTTCCCAATAGAATTACCAACTGTGGAACTCAGCTTGAAAAAGGTCTTTATTGAAATAAGAAATAATAATGATAATAATAGGTACAGAATGAACAAACACAAAAATTGACTGATAAAAACATTATAAAAGAAACATTTGCTGCATATCCTAGTGGAGTGTGAATGCTCGTTACACACATTTTGATGGCACTTGTCACAAATTTGCTTTTGAATCCTACTTTTTGAAAGGAGAAATGTAGCAACGCTTTCTTTATGTAAAATTGTCTGATCGTGTGATTGGCTGTTGAAAGCTGGCTTCCCCAGTGCCCTTTCAAATGTAGCTATATTCTTTACAAGACTCTTTTGCATTCTACTTGATTTCTTTCTTCTTTCTATATGTGGCATCACTAATTTTTCTGCAATCGCTTTCAAGAATATTATCCTTTTGAATTTCTTTTTTTTTGTTCCAATCTGGGTAGATTGTGGTCCAAATGACGTATGCTGCTATTCCACAAACGTCGAGCGTGTTGCAAAAGTAAACAAATGGCCATCGATTACTTATTCTCTTGCACATGTATTCATGACACAATTGATCTAGTGAGTCAACACCTCCTTTTGTTTGATTGTAATATAAATTTATTTCTGGCTTGTTGTTTCTCTCTTCGTCAACAGATGCGCCATGATGCATCGTCGATAGAACAATTACAGACTTATTTAGCTTTGGTACATGAGATACTAGCGTAAATTTTTTAGTAAAACCAAATAAAAACGAGTTTAGTGCATTATTTTTATTTGGTAAGAATTCTTTCAGAATGAACGTTCTGATTTTTTTTACCGTTCCAACCATGGTCAGTCCCTTAGAAAACATGTTAAGAGCCAAATTGTGATCAGTAAAATAATTGTCGCATGTGATGTTTCTATTGGTAAAGTAGTATGGTTCTGTCAAAGTTTCCACAACTTGTGAAGCCAATCCTTAGGCTTTTCGTCCAGTTTCCTTTCCTAAGTACGGTATACCATTGAGCGGATAAAAATAAACGGTGTCGCACAACCACCATATCTTCATCCCATACTTATCCGGTTTTGAAGGCAAGTACTGCCAAAAGGAGACACGACCACGGAATGGCACTAACTATTCGTCAACAGTTATGTTTGTTCCAGGAGTATAATATTTGCCTAGTTTATGATTAATTTTTTTCCCATATATCCCTAAAAGGCGCAAACTTATTGTTCTTCCGCCGCTCACTTCTTGTTGCTCTGTCGTCGAATCGTATGAATCTCAAAAAAGATTTGAATTGTTGTATACCCATTGTTATCCGAAAAATTGGTTCCACAGTTCCTCATAATTTGTATGGCGCTGTTTCAAATGACCAGCTGTGAGTAGCAAGCCTATAAAAGCGTACATTTCAATCTTGTCACACCTTTTCCATTTTTTTTTGGACCCCTTGAACGCGGTTTGCCTCAAGATTTGTGAATGTTACGATATTATCAATAATGTCGTTGTCAGTAAAATTATAATTAGGTACTTACCTTGGCTTGGTTGTAAAATCGAACTATGTCCACCACGTTCTTGCACAAACTAAATAAAACTACCATAACATGTAATGAATCACCGAGTATGAATACCTGAAAACAATGACAGCCAATTGATGACAAAAATGATTACACGACTTCACTTTACTGCAGGATTTAGGTACGTGTCCCTCCGACACATGTTATACGGTTGTGTTACTTATTAACGAATGTGTGCATAAAAATGAGTATTTTTTGAAATGATTCTTTTTTCTTACAAAAACTATTAGTTTTTTAAGTATTTGAGGAATACAAGAAGTATCCAAGCGCTAAGTCGATAGGTTTCCCTGCAATCAATCATTTATTAGAAGAATGTGCTTAGGAGACACATGTTGTCCGGAGTAGGGTTAACAATGTCTCCGGTCGTGGCAGCTTCAATTCTTACAACTTCCATTTTGTTTCATATAAATTTCTACTGGTCTTGTTCCGTAACGACTCTATGTTTAGTTTCTCTGTAGATTTCGCTTCTATTTTTTACTGTTTCATGTTATCATCTAATGTTGTAAATATCTAATATTTGTACTGAATGTATTGGTTCAATAGTTGATCGCTAGCTTCGAAAATTTTTCCATTACCTTTACTTCTGTTATTGCTTATGTGGGAAGAAAGTGTTCTTAATAGATAGCTTGTTGTATGTCCAAAATACAATTAGGTGTTCTTCATTACACCGCTTCTCGGTAATTCATTATTAAATAAAATCAAATGAATTCTGATTGTGGATCATTATTTCTAAAACTAGCACAAACTCTACAAATTGATCAGTGATTGCATCCTACTGAATTAGGCCGTCATTCGTATACTGTCTCCACTGAACCATATTATTCTTTTGGTAAGTCTATTTTTGCAAGAATACAAAGAAAATATTGTTGACGTACATGACAAAGGGAAGTTTGCAAGATAATAACAAATAGGAAAAAGGTTACGGAATATATTGTCTAAAAATACGCATTTTTGTGTATTCAAGTAGTACCTACTACTTACTAGTTGCGTTATTATCCTCTTCTTCTCTTGCGACTTACCTTTTTTTGTTTGAACGGACGCTACTGCAGACTACATGATGATATATGAGAAGAAAATTCATCTGACTGATAAACATTGAAGTGGTTTTTAAGGTAAAGTTTAATAATTCCTATGTAAAATCTTCGAGTTACCTCTATTCGTATGATAAATGTCATAAAAATGTTTGAATTTAATGACTCACTTTCGTAAAAACCTCTGACCTTGAAGAAATCGTAGGTTGCGAGTATTGTATTTCATTTTATTTAACGTGTCCGTGTAATCAAGATATTTATTTAGAGATTTATTGATTATCTGCACTGAAGTCTTAAAAATAAACGAGAATTATTGAAAATATTTAAAAAATATGAAAATGCTTCTTCTAAAAAGTCAGTCTTGATGTGATTCAAATCAAATTTTGAGTAATAAAAAGGGTTTTTTGTAGAAAATAAATCAAATCAAAGTTGTTGAAGATATAATTTGTGACAACTGGTATTTAATAAGTTGATGTTCTCGTTTAATAAAGGTCGCGTGGTTATTGAATCATTACTTAAAGGATGAAAACAATGTTGAAACCAAAGTTGTGCATATTTAAATTGAAAATTCACATTTAGAAAGAAAAAGTGTGTTCATTATCTTAAAATATTCTACAAATTTTATTCTCTCTTGATGATGTTAACTAGGATTAAATTTTTTGAAAGTCTCATTCATGCCAAAAATAAAGAACTTATACTTATAAAAAACGTTTGCATTCTCTTAATCGTTGGTTTCGTAAGCACTTGAATAATAGTGACAATCTTTCATGATCAATAAAAAAAAATTCAACACATAGGTACATATGCATACAGAAGAAAAATTTGTACACTTTATTAAATAAAATATTTTATAAAAAGCTTTTTAAATAACAATGTGCAATTTTACAAATTCTCGTCTTCAACAACAATTTCTGGGTAATCAGTACAAAATTCTAAGTATTTTGTAACGGACAACTCATTGCCTACAATTTTTAAAAACGACAACGTTGGCACTGACCCTAAAAATCCCAAATCTAAATCTTCGATATTATTACAAGAAATATCTAAATATTCCAAATTTTTTAAGCCGCTTAAGCTGACAACACCTTTGATGGTGCAACACATCAAATAGAGATATTTCAACTCTTCGAGATCGTTAAATTGCCCATCGATGAAAGTGCCTAAATTATTAAAACTTAAATCTAATAACTTCAGTTGAGACAGACCGGCAAAAGCTGAATCTTCTACAAAAACGACGTTGTTAAATCTTAAAGAAAGCCATCGTAAAGAAGCGAGATCGGCAAAAGCGTTTTCAGTAATGCGTTCAATAATGTTGCTCTCCAAATCCAGCTTCCGTAAATTTTCTAAGCCTTTAAAAGCTCCACTTGTAATTGTGCTTATATTATTAGAAGTTAAGTTTAATTCTTCCAAATTTGATAAACCGCCGAAGACGCTTAAATCGAGGTTCTCTAAAGCGTTATTCGATAAATTCAAAATTCTTAAATTGTTAAGATTGGTGAAAGCTTCTGAATGTATATTCGAAATATTACATTTTTTTAAATTTAAAAATATTAAGTTGTTAAGACCGTTGAACATTGCCTCAGGTATTGTTTTTAAAGAGTTATTGTCTAAGTGGAGAGTTTCTGCTTGGCCCAAGCTTAAGAATGCTTCTTGCGAGATATCCATAATTTTGTTGTTTTTTATATTTAAAACTTTTAAGCTTGATAATCCAGTTAAGGTGTCTGCGTTTAATTTTGTTAAGCAATTTCCATCAAGATTTAAGAAATGTAAATTACTTAAGTCGCCAAAAGATAAATCTTCAATTTGTTCTATGTTGTTATCGCTCAAATTTAAAGTTGCTAAATTTTCTAAGCCTTTAAAATTATCAACTACAATCCTACTTAGTTGATTGTTTTCCAAATCAATTGATGTTAGCAATTTTAAACTACTAAAAACATTTTCGGGTAGATTGCCGATTTTGTTTCTCTGAAGCGACAAGATTTTTAAATTCTCTAGATTTTCAAAAACACTCGTCGGTAAATGCACTATTGCGGTGTCGTTTATGACAATCTTTTCCAAATTTTGAAAATTTTTTGAAAAATTACACGGCAATTCAGCAATCGGATTTTCACACAAACTTATTTCTTCCAAATTTTGCAAGTTAGAGAACAACTCTTGATCTCCGGACAATTCTAAATTTGTGTTATCCAAATGTAGTTCTTTTAACGATACTAGACTTGCGAACGTTTCATTCGAGAACTGTTTGATCGGGTTGTACAGAAGATTAAGAATTTTCAAACTAGTTAAATTTTGGAATAAATTTTCAGGTAAGTTTTCGATTTTATTTTGAAACATGTGTAGATTCTCTAAGTTGCTTATATTTTCAAACGCGTTCGAATGTATATCTGAAATTTCGTTATAAGATAAATATAGAGACGTTAATTTTCCTAACGAGCTGAAAGTGTTTTCTTTTATTTCTTTAATTTTGTTATCGTGTATGCTTAAAAATGACAATTCTTGATTATTGTCAAAAATTCCGTCCGGTAATTCGGAAATATTATTGCTATCTAAACACAAAGTTTGCAGTGAAATCAAGTCTTTAAACGTTTCAGCCGATATTAAATTAATTTTGCAATTTTTTAGAAATAGTTGAGTCAAATTAGATGTTACACTAAAACATGAATCAGGTAACGATGGAAGTTTACTATTTTTACCAATAAAGAGTTTATATCGCTTAACGAAATTTCTGCTTTTGTTGTGTATTCCTCTAACAGCTCCCACAGATTCTCTAACGAAATAATATTTTCACAAACTGGAGCACCATCATTGCTTGCGTTGCATACAGGGCCAACATCTTCGTCCTAAAACGTCAAATAATAGAAGAGTAAAACCTTCCTACGTTTCATTACCATAAATTCTGGTTCGAGGTACGTCTTCAAAGACATTTTCTTAATTTATTAATATGTAATGTTGAAAAGTACTGTTATCACAAGCAAACTGTAGAAAATGAAATAAATTATCGATTACTTCCGCGCTTGCGATTTAGTGGCATTTATAAGAAAGGTCAGTTATTTTCGACATGAAAGTTTCAAATACAGTTGTACCCTTAATCGCGTTTTAATGTTACAAAAATTGCATTGACGAAATTTTTCATTTTTCCAATGGAAGTTACTCTGCGTATTACAATTAAAATTTACTCAATAGGAAATGGCGAATGATTGCGCAGAAAAATTTAAATTAAACAAAAATGACATAAAACAATCTTTTTGGTTATTAACATATTTACCTAATTAAGAAATGAATAAAAAAGTACTTACTTACACTTATAATTTATGTTTATGCAATTTCACACATACTCTACAATCTACGGTTGAATAAATTTTAATTTAAATATAAATTAATTTATTGAGAAATCATGGTAATTATGTTTTGTAATTAATCCTCTAAAAATTAGTAAAACGATTAGTTTCATTATTTAATTGTAAAATTTCGTTTTATTTAAAGAAATATTTTCTTCGAATGAATAACAAATAGCTTTTACAGATTTTAGAAATTAGACTTGGCAAAGATAAAGCTAGCAGACCAGTTGAGGAAGATCAACAATTTTGTACATTAGAAATTAAGATCTCATTAAGTGCTAATTTCATTAGCAATTTTAGAGATATTCAATAACCTTCTACCGTAAAAAAAACTTAGCAGACTAAGTATCTAAAACATTGATATAGTTTGATTAAAATGCCTGAATTGTGTAAAAAATTAAGTGCTATTTAAGTGCTCATGTTCACTACCTCAAAAACACTACAAAAACTATTTTTTCTAAGTATCTCATTGATCTGCTATCTTTGGCAGACCAAATGTTAAAAAACACCTTGGAAAATTAAAATCCAACTTTAACACATCTATAGATCTAAGTGCTATTTAGGTGATTCTTGTTCACTACCTCAGAAGCACTCCAAAAACTTTGTTTTTTTCTAAATAACTTATTGATCTGCTATGTTTGACAGAATAAATGTTAAAAACCACCATGGAAAAATTGAAATCAAACTTTAATACATCAATTGATTTAAGTGTTATTTAAAAGCACTTTTTTTTCTAAATAACTCATTGATCTGTTATCTTTGGCAGACCAAATGTTACAAACCAGTTTGGAAAATTAGAATTGAACCATAACACATCTATAGATTTACGTGCTATTTAAATGCTTCATGTTCACTCTTTTAGAAGCACTTGAAAATCTCTTATTTAAAAATAACTAATCTTCTATCTTCATCAGATCTTAAATGTTAGAAACCACCTTGGAAAGTTAGAATTGAACTTTAACACATCTATAGATTTAAGTGCTATTTAGGTGCTTCTTGTACACTATCTAAGAAGTACTTGAATTTTTCTAAATAACTCATTGATCTGCTATCTTTGATAGAACAAATGTTAGAAGTGCTTTATGTTCGCTCTTTCAAAAAGCACTCAAAAAGCTTGGCAGACCAAGCATCTAAAATTCTAATTCTAATTTTCTAAGACGGTTTCTAACATTTAGTCTGCTAAAAATAGCAAATGAATGAGTTATTTAGAAAAAAAGTTTTCCCAGTGGTTCTAAGACAATGTACATAAAACACTTAAATAGCATTTAAATCTATAGATGTGTTAAAGATGAAAGTGTGATTCTAACTTCCCAAGGTGGTTTCTAACAGTAGCTGTTAAAAATAGCAGATCAATGGGTTATTTAGAAAAAGAAAGTCTTTTCAGTGCTTCTGAGATAGTGAACAAAATGCATCTAAACCTATAGATGTGTTACAATTCGATAATAATTCTACAACGCGGTTTCTAACATGTGGTATGTCAAACATAGCAAATCAATGAGTTATTAAAAAAAAAATTTTTGAGTGTTTCTGAGGTAGAAACATGAAGCACCAAATAGCACTTAATTTTTAAAACAATTTAGGCATTTTAACCAAACTTTAACATTGTTTTAGATGCTTAGTCTACTAAGTTTTTTTTAAGAAGACAGATCATTGAATATTTGTAGAACTACTGCAGCAATTAAATTGTAATGGAGGTACTTAATTAGCAGTTAATGAGTTTCTAATTTCAAATGTACTAAATGGTTGATCTGACTCCACTAACTTTAAGGACGTGTTCGATCATTATCTAGCCACGTCTGTACTTCAGGAACTCACTTAAGGCGCGGCTTGGGAATGTTGTATAGTAACATGGAACGGGAGGAACTGGTCATAACCGGCTGGTCTACGAGCAGAACACAACAGCTCTATAAAAAACATCTAATCTAAAGTGTAGTAGTTGTCCATGCTGATAGACAAATGGTATATCAAATTACGTTAACGGGTTCCCACTCGGAGAACGGGCACTCTCCGGGAGTATGTAGCCTTGCCGTGACATGCCGACTCTACCACGTCGACCGGATTATCAAGCACTCTCGTGGGAACAAAATTGAGTAAAACTGTTTATTAACGCAAATACGGGTAGCCATAGCGAGGATTATTGACGAGAAGGGTACAATAAATGGCAGGAAGGGTAGCCTTACTATTAAAGCACAACTGAGCAATTCGGTCTCAAACAGAGAAACAAGAAAAAGGAAGAAAATGGCGAATACATCTATGGAAGACAAGACGCCATCTTCAGTTTCCGCAGCCAAAAAGACGGTTAATCCAGTGGTGAAAAAGTTTATGGACATACTAGACTCTATGTAGTAAGTATGGCCAACAGCAGGTAAGTTAGTAGATGCAAATGCAAACACTAAAACTGAAACTAATAATGTAATTTATACTTTAAGGTTGAAAACTCTAGAGCTGACTAAATTATCAATCCAGGATTTTATAAAGAAACACAAATTTATAACGTCTAATTTAAGAACAGGTGAAGTTAATTTAAAACAAAATAACCCAAGCTCCGTAAAAGAGTCTGGTAACAGTAAGTTATCTAGAGAAAAACTAAAAGAGGTATTAGGACAAGAGTGGGAAGATGGTGTCTACACAAGGGTAAAAATGGTAAAGGAAACCCATTGAACGAAAATGCAGACGATAGAACACTAACAGTATGGATAGACGAGGACGATAAAGAAATCGAAAAATCCTAACTTCCAAGATCTCAAGAACTACACACAGGAAACGAAAAAGTAGTAATAAATAATAAAAAATTTAGTAGTAAGAGAGTTAACGAAGGAGAAACAAAAATATGTCTACATTAACTCTCAAACGTATTAAAATATTGAGAAAAATAGCATAGTGGGTATTCAATGATGAACAGAGGTAAAAACTCAGGAAAAATACGCGAAGGTAGTTGCAAAACTTAAAGATAATTTTAACCTACAAGAGACAAATGTTAAGGTAATAGATATAAAAAAACTACAATGAGATGAAATAGAAATAGACCTAGAAGGTGAAAAAGAAAAACAGGAAAAATTAAAGACGAAATTGAAGAATGTCTGTCAAAACCTTGTGATTGGATAGTTTATATTCTTCGATACATACCCTGTGTAAAATCAACACTTTTTTACTTTCTTTGAGTTACATTTCTCAGGTTAACAAGTTGTTCTTAGAGAGTTGTCAGAATTTTTATCGGTTGTCAATTGGAGAAGTCGTTTCGATTTGGAATGAAAAGGTAAAAAAAATCTGATCAAATAGCAAGATAGTTAAAATGTGCAATGGGTACATTTACACTTTTGAGATTGTTGAGTACTAATTTGATTTCGATATTAAATAAAATTAAAATAAATCAATGACGGAAAATGTCATTCAATTTCGCAAAAACATTATTTTGCTGTCACTGTTACAGATTTAAGGTAAAAGTTTAAGAACTCAAAATTACTTTACCTGTATGGTGTCTAAAGTTGACAAATACATTAGAAGTTATCTTTTAGGGATCGCTAATTTTGAGTTTCATATGAAAATGAAAATTAAAACATTGATGTCTGAAGACTTAAGTTTAAAATTCGGTTTGGTTGGCAAGTTGTTTATCTCATTTTTAGTTGTTTACTTGAACTCTCGTTTGTTTGTTTGTTTGAAGTTTCTTGCCCTGATAAAACTCCTTACAATAACGGGAGAAACGTTGGAAACTACGGTTGCCATTTCGGTATGGTTAATTCCCGGAAGACGTTTTTGTTTCATTAATGACAAATTTTCCTTCTCTTTTTTTTTTTTTCCTTTTTTTTTTTTTTTTTTTTTTTTTTTTTTTTTTTTTTTTTTTTTTTTTTTTTTTTTTTTTTTTTTTTTTTTTTTTTTTTTTTTTTTTTTTTTTTTTTTTTTTTTTTTTTTTTTTTTTTTTTTTTTTTTTTTTTTTTTTTTTTTTTTTTTTTTTTTTTTTTTTTTTTTTTTTTTTTTTTTTTTTTTTTTTTTTTTTTTTTTTTTTTAATAAAGTTTCTCATAATTTAAAGTAATTCCAGTTATCATCAAATTTATTATGTTTACACGCTCAAAGAGCACGTTTCTTTATATTAAGAACTCATCCGTAAAGCTATGATGCCCACGGTTTGCTCATAAGAAGTCAAAAAAAGTATTTTAGTAGGTAGTTAAAATCTAACTTTTTAACAATACATATTATAATATGAATTTGGGTGATTCTAAGAAACAAAGAATAGATAGATCATTTCAAAACGAATCCAAATATTAGAAGCCTCTCAGAGTAAGTAGGTAATTTTGTACTGATTGAATCATCTGAATATAAAGGTTGCAAAAAGACATTATTGTGTCAGAAATCTACAGTTCAATAGTTTAAGTAATACCCACTTTCATTTATAACGTTGAGTGTATTTTCCCCGAATTAATGTAATGTCGAGAAAGCAAAGAAAATGTCACCGTAGTCTTCAAATCAATGGTTACTCCATGAAAGTCAGAACGTTTTTTAGAGACTCAAGCTACGATCATATAAATCGAAACGGATCAGCAACACAATCTTTTGCTAAATACTTATGCAACATCTAGCGAGGATTCAGTGGAAAGTCAGACTACCACATCAAGAACTTTTGCTATCACATTACTTTCTCTCAGGTCTCAGGAAAGAGAATCTCTTGGACAATTGTTGATCTACCTAAATGAGAAACATTAAAACATTAAATTTACCATCGAGATAGAAGGCAAAGGAAGTGTACCATTTCTGAAGGTTCTGGTTCCAAAAAATTATACAGATCATTTGGACATCGTCTATACAGAAAACCAAAATATACCGACAGGTATTTTATTGAAGAAACAGTCGCTGAAATTCTGTTGAACAACAGATGCCACCACAAAGAACAACACAACAAACACTGGGAGGATTAGAAACAACGCGCACAACAAATTCAGTACATCCAATCTACTTCGACAAAACAAAAACTTTGCCAGGATTAAAAATTTTGCCCAAGCATGTACAGGCAGACTTCTAACGGTTTGATTTTGTTAGAAGTTGGTATTTAGACTGTTTTAATAATATCTGAAACTTGATTCTATTTTTGGTCGACATTAGTTGAAACTATTAAAATAGTGTTTTGGAGACCAGCATTTTTGTTTTCACAGAATATTTCTTATAAATATTATTTATAATTGTTTCAGCAAATCAATTTCTTTTTATGCAATAAATTTATACTTGAAACATATTTTTAATTAAAATATCAGTTTTTTTAATTCAATCTTGCTAGTTATTGAAACAACACGTTCGAAAAGATGCTGAGATTTTTAGATTTTAAACAAAAATTTTAAGGTTCTTGATGGTATATCGGGTTACCACATAATCGAAAGTCCTAAGTGCAAATCCTGAACCTACCCATCATCATTTAACATTTATTACAAATTACAATATTACAATGTTACAAACAAAAACTGTAATCATGACTAATCACTCTTTACTAAAAATACATCAAATTAAATGCTTGCAACATTTTCCTAATAGATCACAAAGGAGGTGAGTGGGTTAACTAATGACCCTCTCTAGGCTACTGGTTACGTTGGTCGATCCTAATTGTGAAAAAAATCTGAAAAATTTTGCAAAAATTCAAATTTTTAAATATTGCAGAATACAAAATAAAAATGGAGAGACAAAAATTACTAATTTATAACTATAATAACTTTATTATTAGTTATCTTGTACTATTTCCTCTTCAACGCGTTGGGTCCAAACGGATGAGTAGAAAGTTGATGTTAATAAAAACATCTAAATTTAATTCTTTTCTAGTTTTTTTTCCGAATTTTAATTTAAAATAATTTCTCTATTTAACTTAGAGACAATATTCATTTAAATACTTATGTGTGTTTGCAATTATACAAAACCCGCATTTAACAGCAGATGTTAGTTAACACTGCTGTGAGCAATATTACAATTTTTATCTCCTAATTTTAATTTACATACTGGAAGTTCTTGAACCATTCATACTTTCGTGAGTTATTTACATTATATGTACCGTCTATAATTATAAGCAAACATTCAAGTTTTCTCTGTTAACACTAATGATTGAAATTTCGTAAGGCTTGGTTACCTATTATGATGAATCCGTCTACCAAAAAAACGAATGTCTTACCGTAATGTGTCATGTTGTTTCTTATTCAGTTCCACATGCGTGTTCAATTATATTCGCAACTTTAAAGTAACAGTTGAGTCTCGGCAACATAAACACACATCTACCAAAACCGTACTCAACGAAATCCTACAGAAACCATGTTATACGACAAAGGTCCAATTTGGTCATTAGCTGTTTGATTGTATGCATCTATAGCGGAATGGTTTGAATTTGGTGATCTGTGTTGCTACTTTTCTTTGTATTGCGTCTGCACTCCTTCACTTGATGCGACAAGTCAGCACTGCGATCAGAACTTGTACATACCAGTACTCAAAAATGTTGTTGTTTATTAAACAGTCGAGACAACTGTGAAAACGTACAAACTGTACTGTATTTGGAAAAGATAATAATAGAGAAATATATTTGATTATCTCTTCACAGCGATGTATGTGTATGACTCTGAACTGTAATTCATTAAAAAACAAGGCAAGTTTCTGCTTGAAATACTACACTATGGATCTTACAAGAAACATATTTGTGATTTCAGTATTTTTTTTTCTGTTTTAGCAGGAGGGCCTTTTTCTATCATTGACATCTTTTTGCATGAGTCGTGATTGGAAAACCTCGTTCTGATATGATTATAATACACAGAATATTTCAGTTACCCAATATGACGTTTTTTCACGTGTGGATGATAAGAAAATTCTTCAGCAAGTCTATACCACTTAAGTGTCCAAATAATAAATCACTAATTAAAATATAAATGTATTCTGATATGATCATTATCGGGCGAAAGGGAAACTCCTCAAATCTAAAAGTTTTTTAAGTTTTTGACAAATAATAATTTCTTTTTGTTTATGCATATTCCATCTGTTACTTTGAATAATTTCTTCTATGGTATTTTTACTACAATTATGAGCATTAAAAACATTCAATGCTAAATAAAAATAGAAATTTTAAGTATGAAATGAATGAATTAATAACATTCAAATGACCAATTTACAATAAATAATTTTATTTGTGTATTTATTGAGGATTATACATTCAAAATTATTTTTCTAAAAGTTTTTGAATTTAAATATTTAGCTATTCAATTTCATTCTTCAATGTTTTATGTCTATAATACCATCATTATCAATTATTTCTTGTCTAATTTGAATCTAATACAATTCTGATTTTTGTTCTTTTATAACCTTGAAAAATAGCTACTGTTCATTAATTAATCAATTCATAATTACCGCGTACTAAACTTAAAATTACGTTGCTTGACCTACACGAAACGATCGGCTTCATAAAACAAATTAACTTATCAAAAATTCTTTGTAATGTTCTTATCGTTATGGCATTGTATATTTATAAGCGTAACTTTGATGTTAAATAAATAATGGGCTTGTATTATAAATATATTTATAATATTTACATTACATGAATTTTTCATCTTCTCAAATATTTAACGAGCTTTGAAGGTATTGAAAAAAATATTGACTTTTCTCTCTCCAACTATATTAAATTTTTATTGTAACGGAATAATGAACTGAATTTGTATTAATTAACAATAATAACAAAGGTTGTAAACTTTCGTATATTTGTACGTTATTTTATTTTTTTTTATTAATTTCAAAAACTGAATAAATTTGGTCAAAAACTCCTATTTTTGTTAGAAAGGCTGATTCATGTGTGCATCTATACAACTTGAAGAGCTACATAGTAATAGTAATCTACAATGATACTACAAAAGTACGTAAACGAATTTGTTTAAAAAATAAGTTTCTTACCAGAAGGTTCATAAATGGCTTGAATTTCATCCGTAACCTTTTTTTAGGTTTACAAATACTAACTTTAATTTTTATGGATGCCATATTATATTTTCAGTAAATCTATAGTCACTTCGTGTAACTTGAATAAACATCCTGGGTGGCTATATAAAAATATTTTTAATAAAAGTTGTTTGGTACATTACTTCAAATTTTACGTTGACTTCGAAAACAACTTTGTAGGGGTTATGTGTGTAGTTACAACGATATATCTAGGTATGTTACATAATAATATTTTTGAAAAAATGGTCTGGAATTTAACGAAATCCTTATTTAATCAAAATTGTTAAAAACATTAAACGATTAACTAAAAAGTACTTAAAATAAGTGTTCAAAGTGTTCACCGATAACAGTAAGACAGTTATCAGAGTTAGATTTTATCACTTGTTTAGTACCACTTTTTCTATTCACATAATGCAAATTTGCCAACATTTGCTGCTATTTAATATACTACGCCTATTTTATTGTTTTAAAATGAACAAATGATTAATTTAATTAAGGACCTGACGAAGTAAACCTTTTCCTAACTACCCCTAGATATAGTGAATTCACAAACCAATGAAGAAGAAGTAGACGACGATAATAATGCGGAAAACCAAAATACCCGACTTTTTAGGATGTTGCTGGAGAAATTGATATCTTCTAATATATAAAAATGAATGTGTGTGTGTGTGTTTGTTTGTTTGTTTGTCCTCGAACTCCTCCTAAACCGTTAGTCCGATTTGAATGAAATTTTACACACTTCTTCAGGTCGATCCAGAATAGGTCACGAACTTTTGCATGTGCATGTTTCTGAGGAGGTCGAAATGTATGGAGCGAAGGTAGCCAAAAAAGATGTACTTTTTTAACAAAAAAAATTTGCGATCGGACGCATACTTTCGGACATATGATTTTTTGAAAATCAATAATGCTTTTTTGCTTCTTTTTGGGAGGATCACAGATAACTGCTAACAATTATTTTATTTGGTGTAGCGAAGCGCGCCGGGACAGCTAGTTGAATATGAAATGGAAAGATGAGGATGAGTTATCTTGATCAGTCCTGAAAAGAAAGCTGGCTAGTGAGCAGAAAATTAAAGTTTTCCAATCTACCAAATTAAATTGAATGTAATGATCGTCAAAATATTGTTATTGCTGAAGTAAAAAACCTGAAACCAGTGGAGGTACCAACATACACACCCAACCATTATAAGATATTGCAATATAAAAAGTCACGTGTCTCATTACTGACGCTTATCCAACAAACTAATTTATATTCTATAGAATGCTTAACTAAACTTTTATTTGAAAAGAAAATTGTAAATGAGAAATATTTTTGAAATTAAATGCTAGTTTGAAAGAACCAATCAAAATTCAGTTTTCGATATACGATTACCAAGCAAAACAAGAAATTATCAATAGTAATTACATAAGTGGGATTTCCATAGCAACAAAGATTCGTGAATTAAGTCAAAATTACCAATAAAAATTATAACCAATGCACGAATGTAATTCGTCGTGTCGTGTCACAAAATGTTAAACAAGTATATAAGTATCTGTTTGTATTGAATCAGCCGAGCTTTGACCAAATCTCGTGCTTATGTTGGTTTCTGTAAGATGACTAATTGTAAAATTTTTTAGAGTTCATACCAATTCACTTACCATATGTTAGAGAAAATCTCAAAAGCGAAATTCACAATGGCGACAGTGCTGAATTTTTATTATTTATATTGAGACAAATGGCTGCGTTATCTTAACAACCAAATCTATGCTAACTTTTTTATGCATTTGTTAAACAAAGATCCAATGAAAAATAGTCACTGTAATAAGCTACTAGCAAAGAGTCAGTGTAATTTTGATGCTATTTATTTATTTATTTACGGTGTACACCTTTTCCAAATACAAAATAAAAGATAATATAACAAACACACAAATTAAACTAGGTAATTAATTAAATGAGTAATACTTAAACTAAAATATATTCGTCAACGAATTGAGAAAGAACATTATGGTTGCAATAAGTAGCTTACACACTAGAAAAAATAGATAAATTAATACGTAATAACTTCTTTTTAAAACTAAATAAACAATTGCAAAAAAGATCAAAATTAGGGTCAAACGCCAATTTGTTAGAATATTTTATAAATCGTGTTATGCAATTATGAACACCATAGTTTGTTGAATAAAAGTCAGATCTAAATAGCAGTCTAGAAGTAACACGACTAGGCTTAAAGAAACAGAAATTAAAATTTATTTTTGACAGTAAGAATCTACTATCAGTTAGCCCATTTATCAATTTGTATCCGAAGCACAAACCTAAAAATATTCTCCGATTATGAAGCGGGTACAATTTGACTAATGAGAATGACTATACTCTATACGAGGAATACCGAGTTTAATAGAAATCATTAATAAAAATTTATTTTGGACCTTCTCGAGCAAGCAACTATTACTGTTGTATTTAGAACACCATATCTGAGAAGTATATTCAAGTTGACTTCTAACCAACGATATATACAAAGTTTTAAGAGTAACAATACTAAAAGGTTTAGAAAATCTATAAATAAAACCTATTGTCCTAAATGCTTTAGTTGTGATATCATTAATATGAGGAAGGAACGTTAATCGATTATCAAATATAACTCCTAGATCATTTATTTCACATACTGAACGAAGCTCATAACCATGAAGGTAGTATTTTTTCTCCTAAACGAAATACTACAACACTTTTAAAATTGAGTTCAAGATAATTTGAACAACACTATTCCCATAAGTTATTAAGATCATTTTGCAGTTGAACCCGGTCAAAGTTATTTTTTATTGTAGTAAATAATTTGAAATCATCAGCAAAAATTATAAAAGAAGAATGTTTGATAACTTTACTTAAATCATTAATAAAGAGCAAAAATAAAATTGGACCACAATGGGATCCTTGGGGAACACCAGACGTCACATGTATAGCTTTGGATAAATAATTACCAATTTTTACACGTTGTATACGTTCACACAAAAAACTACTTAACCATTTATTAAGAAGGTCACTAAATCCTAGACTTTCTAGTTTCTTTAATAGAACATAATGATTAACTTGATCAAAAGCTTTTGTAAAATCGGTATAAACAGCATCAACTTGATAACCCTTTCCCATAGCTTCAAGCAAGCATATTTGAAATGTCATGAAATTTGTGATAGTAGATCTACCTTTAAGAAAACCATGTTGTTCCTCACATATCACTCGTTTGCATTTCCACATTAAAACTTTTGAAACTAACTGGTCTAGAATCTTAGGTAGGTATAGTTGACTGAACCGTAATTCCTCTATAATTAGATATGTCTTCTCTTGTACCACTCTTATGTAACGGGTTTATATAAGAGTATTTTCAGCAAGTAAGAATAACTCCAGAGCTTTCACTCGAAAAAACGTTAGGAAACAATCAACGCCCTCGGGCTATTAAATATACCTAAACAAAATATAAAATGTTTTACTCTGAAGTATTCTTTTGGTTGTTTGGATTATTTCAAAAATTTAATAAATTTTTGCACTCTAATAAAGTAGTCTTTGAGATAGTATTTACAATAAATTTTGATAGTAGGACGTTTTACTTAGAGAAAGATAGCAATAGAGTGATTTATAGTAGTAAAAGGCGTAGCAGTTTCGCGCCAACACCATTTCCATAAGAAATGTATTGCGCAGAGATGTTTTTTAATTTAAAACTGTGAAGATACTACACTCATTAATGCCATTTGCAAACGTGATCGTATTAGATAATTCCCTAAATTGTATAAATATGCTAAAGTTAAAAAAAAGTATAAACTTACACGATTGCTTCTAAAAAAGAATATTTAAAAGTATGACAAACGCTAACTTCAGTTTACTGCAGTTCTTCGTTTGTGATTTCATTCATAAATACCTTGTCTGGCAAATTTTAATTATGTGTTGAAAACACATACATGCAAGTGTAATTTTAGTATAATTTATATTGATGAACTATTTATGTATTTGTAATCGGGGATTCAACTTATACAGTATTGTCATTTTCCCTAAATTTCAAATTCACTACCGTGATTTGTTACAATGAAATATATGGAAGTGTTACACCACTTCTCTATTTGATGACGTCACGTGAAGTGACTATGACCAACGTAAGTAAAACGTCTATTACTGATCGAATCAAAAATATGTTTTAAACATAAGTTGTGTATATTTACAATACTGTAGGTAGCTAAGATACTTCGTAAAAGTACAAGAAAAACTAGAAATGCCTTTCGCTCGTCTGATTATGTCACTAAACTTTATTGTTTTATATTTTCTGTGGTTATCCCCAAAATCTAATAAAATATCTCATATGTAAAAATTTCTAAATGCCAAGTTTGTTTAAAATCCGAGTAGTGAAATAGACCCTGATATTTTTATTTCACGATATATTTGATTTAAATTTGAAAACGGTTAAAATTGTTGTGATTGTGGTTTACTTAACCGTCAAAAATTGTGATCAACTATGTATATAATATAAAATCGTTGTAAACAGATAACTGCTTAACCAGAGCAGGTTTGAAGCTTTACTAATTAAATGTACATTTACGAGGTGTGTACGGATTGTGTTTATAAAAATAATCACGCCCTTTTAATTAATTATTATCCAATTATCGACTAATTAATTGTTTTAATTAAATAAAAAAATGCCACCCGACAGTGCCGAAACATCGATTAAAAGTAAAAGACCTTCAGGTAAATACTATCATTTTGTATTCTGCATAGTATAGATTAACTTCACCCCATTATTTGACTTATTGATTTTAGTTATAACGAGTAATGCATCTAAATTATTAAATAATAGTATCCACATACTCGTAGCAATACTCAGAACGAGACAGGTGTATTCTCATTATATAATGTTAGTTTGAATTGTTTCCTGTTTGATATTACATATCGATATGATTTTAAGGCTGTGTAAGTTCACTACAGTTCATTTTAAACATTGAAATTTCTTTTTATTTCAGACAGTGCGTTTAAACAGCAACGTTTACCTGCTTGGCAACCGATTCTTACAGCCGGGACGGTTCTACCAACTTTTTTCGTAATCGGTATTGCATTTATACCGGTTGGAATTGGTCTTTTATATTTTTCCGATGAGGTTAAAGAAAAAGTCATCGACTACACAAATTGTAGAAATGATTTGGGTGACATGTGTTCTGATGTCATTAGTAAAACCCAGACGCCAATTGCACATGCAATATTGGATTCGAATTAGACACCGATTTTCAGGTAAGCAGTAAACAATTTTGACAAATTATATATTTACATTTTGTAGGGTAAAGTCTATATGTATTACGGTTTGAGTAACTTTTACCAAAATCACAGAAGATACGTGAAATCTAGAGATGATAGTCAATTGATTGGAAAGTTGAATGAGTTGGTGTCTTCTGATTGTGAGCCTTTTGCGTATGAGTATAATAATAAAACTGGAGCTAAAATACCTATAGCACCATGTGGAGCAATTGCAAATTCTATGTTTAGCGGTAAATATAATATTTTAAAAGTATTGTGGTATAACATTTTTAACGAAAACATGAGTGTACAGGGTCTCCTATTTTTGATGTATTTATAAGGTAGGTATGTCGGATACTACTAAACCTAGAAACATGAGGTTTTTGAGACCTTGTTCTACTTTCTTGAGGTAAATTCGAGGGGCAAAACAGATTTTGATTAACTTTTTTAGTTTTTGATTTATATCCCAAAATTGAAAATGGCGCTGTAGCTGCCAGATTTTTATTTCTTTAAAGTCGTTTTCGTATTAACTGTTTTAGTCAAATTCATCAAATAAGAAATCATTAGAAAGACAAAAAAAACAATTCGGCTACAGGAGTTTTGTACGTGGACTGTTCTATTATCAAGAGTAACTCGCTTTTTTTACTTTACGAATATTTTTTTTATTTCGGCATTAAAGTTGTCGTTAGCTTTTTGCGATTGTGAAAGCATTACTTATAATTGAATTTGTTTGACAATCATAATCCAACTATTGTAGTGGGGTTCACATAATAATAATAATTTTAATAACAATATTCATAATAATGAAACTAATAATATATACAATAATTAATAATTAGCAATAATTGAAAGAGAAGAATAGATTTGTTTCATCAAAATAATAATAATAATAATAATGTTAATGACAATAGTCGTAATAATTATACTAATAGTATTTATAATAACTAATAACAATAACTGAAAAAAAATATCATCTCAAACAAGGTTTTTGCGCAGAAATCCACAGAATTTCGGTACTAACAAACATGTAAAAGACTATCAAAATGTGCGGTGACGTAAAACATTTTCCTAGTAACATAAAATAAACAATGTATAAAAAGTGCGGCGCACCTTACAAAATTTTAATAGAAAAAATACAAAAGCGAGGTGCGATAAAGTTTAATGATAAACCATAAGACCACTCCAGGTACCTGGTGTTGAACTTCGCGTGCTACTGTCCCTTTAAACGTTTTAGGGTTGGAAATTAAACTAAAATTTTTCGAAAAGAAAATTGTGTTTTAGAAAAAAAATAGTTCAAATAAAAGTTATAAACAATAACATTTTTAATAACTTTTTTCTCATAACTTTTTGTATGATTGATATTTTTGGAGATATTATTAAAACAATTACTGTCTTGGGATGGTCATCTTTCGGTAATTCCTTATTGGATCAAAATAATTTAAACAAAAGTGGTCTATAATTAAATTACAAACAATTTTCATGTGTAGAATGAATGCTTTTGTACATATTCCAAAAATTCGAAAATCTATGTTGGTTAGCTTTTAGCTCAACAGATTTAGCCCAAAATCTAATCAAATATGCGCTATTACAAGTAACACCTACATGCAAGGTATCATAAAAATCGGACGGGTGTTTTTTTGATGTTATGTTTACGTACTGACGGAAAGTCGACCAAAAGAAATTTTTTTTTGTTTCATTATAACTTACTAATTGATCGGAAAAAGTGAAAAAAGAGTGTAAAGTTTTCGGTTGGAAACCGTGGCAAAATTTTACCGTAATTACAAGTTGCATTCAAATTTTGACAATGCAATCGTTGCGTAAATAAACAACAGCAAGTCAGCCTTGAAGTTTCTTTCTTATTTTTCAATTCTTGCTGTCTCTTCAAA
Source organism: Abscondita cerata (assembly GCA_030710515.1). Classification (NCBI taxonomy): domain Eukaryota; kingdom Metazoa; phylum Arthropoda; class Insecta; order Coleoptera; family Lampyridae; genus Abscondita; species Abscondita cerata. The sequence continues at coordinate 54,940 of JALBCR010004570.1, read as the reverse complement.
TTTGACTCGTAATCACGAATATGCATATTTCGTGTGAATCGAGGATGGTAGTATGCATTATATAAAATATCTTCTTACGCATGTCACTTTCATTGGTGAATTGTACATACACACACAGACACCGAAAGTACAACACTTTCTGTTGCTAATTTGGAGTTAATCTTGAATTTAGTTATACCACGTATCTTTTATGTTGATAATATAACTGTTGGTTACCTCAAAAAATTTAATTTTTTTGGCTCGAATTGCATCATCAACAATCATTTCATGAGCAGAAAACGGAAATAACTTCTACTTCCACTTTGACGAATGTTAATCTATTCTTGCTTTGTTAATTTCATTTTTTAATTGCTTTTGTTTCTTGGTGCGGCAGTACACAATTATGGTGTATGAAGCTGACTACCATAAAGAAGTTGTTTCACTAAATTACGTCAACCATAGTGGTCTTTCTACGCGAACATACAATGTAAAAGTACGAAGCTGTTAACAAATTTCTTTGATACTCCAGCCATTGTCCGCTTCCAGAATACAACATCGTTTCACTTTCTAATGTAGCGCGCTCTTCTTCAATTTTTACAAGGGAAGAAAGGAATCTATTTTTTGGAATTGAATATATCTGGTTCTTGGATAGATTGACCGTAATCTAAACAAAACTTCTGTTTGTCTTGTCCAAAGAGAAGCTCTTTTTCGTTCACCTTTCTGACCTCGCTTCAATACGTTTTTTTAAAGCTCTTTCAATTTTTTCTTTCCGGATAATTTCTAGTTGTTTTATTAGAGTACAGGAACTAATTAGATATATTTGTTCATCTAATTTGAAAAGTGGTCTACCCGAATTAAAACACCACAGCAGCAGAATAATTAAAGAATAATTTATTATTTTCCCTCCGATAAATTTAGCAACTCTGGAGTTAAAATGTTCCACCACATTGCTATCGACATCTTGTACAAGAGATTTAGCATGAATAACCAAAGTTTCGACGTATGTAGGAACACTCTGAGTTCGTTATCAGTTCCACAAGACGGTTTTTTCATAGCAAGTTTTCTTTTACAAAAATAATCTTGGCAATCGTCGTGAAAACCAAATACGTGGTTGACTAAATTGCCTAAGAAAGTTTATCCCGTGCGTTTTGTTTGTTATGAACTGAACTTCGCATTCGCCGGATATTAGTTTTTAAAATTTTTCGCAGATTCAGTGGATACTTTCTATCATGTGTTACAGCTTGAAGCGTGTTACAAAAGTTACGTAAAAAATGATTGCGGCATTCAACTTTTTTTACTGGTAAATTGGCATAAGGTGAGCTTCCAAGAGTTTTTTGTAAGTACTACTATTGCCGTCTGCGATTAATTTTTTTATACCGTGCAATTTTTTACTATTTTGAAGCCTTCCACCAAAATGTTACAGTTTCGTCTACTGTAGGTAAAATCACATGCGAAGAAGTTGTAGGTCCGTCTGTGGAAACTTGTAATCTCATTCAGATTTTCAAATATCTCAGTACTAGCGAGTTCAGTACTTTGTAAGTCCAATAATACGAAAATAGTGTACATAATAATTTTGTTTTTTAAAATCTGTGTTTTTTTGTTTTGATCTGTGTTACATATCAACTTACGCGTCTTTCTATTGAAACTTTTATTATTTCGGTAAAAAGTGTTTACATTATTCCCTCATAGTTGTATTGATTAACATTATTTATCAAAAAACAGGTTAATAATTTACCAATTAATCCCGGTCATAGAAAAGTATTTTCTTCTGTGACGGTAAAAAAGGTGGCTCTTTTGTTTCCATTGATAGAAATAAGAATGTGCCTTTTTGTGTTTTCAAAAGTTATAAGCGAGAAACTTTTCCGAAAAGATTTCAATCGAAAACTAAAACGGCCATAATTTCTAAATTATAATCGATAAAGAAAAAGTTTATTTAAGAAAAATGTTTGTTTTGTGCCCCTGTCGCATAATGTGTAATGCAAATTTTTTTTTCAAGCAATTTTACATTGTCAACACGAAATACTGTAATCTTTACATTTTTATAACTCCGGAACCGTATTACGTAAAAACATGAATAAAAAACCTAAGATTCGTAACTTTGCAAATTTTCGAATGGCTTAGCTGTAGAAGGTTCAATTTCACCCGAAAAACACTGACCCACTTGAGGGGACGGTATTACTTCGTTCGTGAGGCTCATAGGAGCTTGGGGGTAATCTAGTTAGACAATATTGCGCTTACAAGATTGAGAGACATATTTTCAACAAGATGGAGTACCTTGCCTTCTATTCTTGTTTTTATTTAAAAAAAACGTAAGTTTGGTCTATATCTCAAAAACTATACGAGAAATATAAAAACTCTGGCCGCTACAGCGTTCTTCAAAATTTTCAATTTTAGGCTATAAGTCAAAATTTAAAAAGTTAATCAAAATCTGTTTTGCCCCTCTAATTTACCTCAAAAAGGTAGAACACGGCCGCGAATACCTCATCTCTCTAGCTGTAATAGTAACCGAGATACCTTATAAATACATATGATAATGAAAATGTAGGGGGGGTAAAACTGGGTATTGATTTTATGATTGGTTATAAAAATTATTGGTGATCGGAAAATGATTTTCAGAGTGATTGACAAACTGAGATAGTAGTATAGTTGTGATAAGTCATAAAATTTCTTTTTTTATTTTACCGCCATACCTTGTTTGTGGCATTTTTTTGTGAAATGTCAAAGTACCCGGTTTTATCGAAATGATCGGGTAAAAATTACAAAAATTATTAATGTAGTACTGTTCGTCTTCGTCATCCACATTAGCAGCACAGGTATCATGAGACCATTTGGTGCATGACGCGCACATGATCCTGCCTTCACCAGACTTGGAGTTGGTATATAGGCATGAAGCATTTACATCGTGGTCTTCTGGTGACTCATCTTCACATTCTTCTCTCAACACTGGATTTTTTGTAAGCTTCCGCCTAGGTGGTTGATGATCTACGTACTGGTTTTCCATAGCTAGTCCTAGACGTTTCTTGACAGCTGAACGTTTAGGAATTTTGGTTTTTTCTGATATTGTCAGTAACTCGTTCTTGTAGGGTGTTGAAGTTAAAATCACTGTTTGGCCACGCCTTCTGTCAGCGTCTTTTTGCTCTCTTGTGGCTTGGGGAATCTTGAACAAATCTTTTGGAGACACCGTGAAGCTACAACTTGGTTCTGATGAATGTGATATCGACGCTAGTTCTGAAGATGATGTTGATATAGTTTGGCCAAAAATGACCACATTGTGAACAGGGGAATCAGACTTATTTTTAATATTCACCAACGCAGGAGGTAAAGTTTTTGACACAGAGGTATTCTAATTACTGACAGACCTCTCTGTTGTCTCGGAAGGAGCAAACATCTACTCTTCGAAAATATTTGGGTTTAGTGGGCATATCCAAGTTTTTCTGAACTCATTAACAGCAGTTGGAATTCTTAAGATTTTCATGAAAGCAACCCCGAACAGCTTTCCGATCTGGCTTATTGTAATACATCGACCAGGATGATCACGTAGCTATTTCCTTGTTTCTTCTTCATAATATGTGCTCAACGGAGCCATAAATGACACATGTAATGGCTGCATTCTATGAGTGCAGTGCGGGGGAAAGCACAGCAACACAACATTACTTTCACGAGCTAAGTTGATTAATTCGATGCTTTTGGTGTGTGTGGCATGGCCGTCGAGCAACAATAGAACTGGTTTTTTAGCAGAAGGGTTAGCTTTGATCAGGAATCTTCAAAACCAAAAAACCTACTCTCTATGGTTAAAGTGTGGGATGCAAGCTCATATTCTTAAGTAGCAGTAAATACTGGTTTGTATCTTCCCAAACCTGCAAATAAAAATAATAAACTCTTTCTATTAAATCAGTTTATTATAGAGTTACCCTTCTGCTATGCTTCTTCAATAGATTTTCCACTTCTTGCATTTTTTACACGATCTTCCAAGGTTGACTGTGGAACTCCAAAAGATCGAAACGCTTTTAGATATCTCATTCTACCTTAAGTTACTTCAGTAATTGCTTCCGTCATGCTGTTCACACTCCACGATTGACATATTGATTTCCTCGCATATTTTGGCATTGTGCTCATCTAAAACAATTAATGATTGTTTAGAATAAATTATGCCTAAAATTATAGCACCTAAACCTCAATATGATTTCTAATATCAAACAAAAATCATTATAGCTAGATGGTTGCCTAAAACCGGGTACCCGATTTTAGCATCCCATACTCTACCTGTGAGTTGAGAAGCAAAACAAAATCTAAAATTTTTAAATATGACAAACTCAAGGCAGAAGTTATGGTAACACCTAGCTAATATAATACGCCTATGAAAAAATCACGTACCTATTGAATTCAATGACTGGTAAAAACGCTAACAGCTCACAACTTGCCATTCTTTGTTGTAGTTCTAATCACAGAAATGAACAGGCACGGATAACTGTCACACACTGAATCTATAGAACACTCTCTCTAATGCCGGCAAACATATTTGGTGTACTGAAAGTAGCTTGGCTATTATTTGCCAGGTGGCACCACCTCCAAAGTGATACCCGGTTTTACCCAACTCTTCCCTACACAGTAAGACGATATTTTGAACATCGGACACCTCTTCAACATTCATTCAACTATACTCTAATAAACCACTAATGTTTGCACGTCATTAAAAAACTCACATATAGTGATGTCATGCATATTACATAAATACACGGTGTCTGGTAAATTTCTCGACATATTTTAAACTCACCGTATTCATGAAAAATGCAATCAAATTTTCCTCAGTAATTTTTGAGCAAATGGGAATTTCTTTCCAAAATAAATGTTGAAAATAAGAACCCAAAAGTATGAGAACTGCATATTTTTTTGTTTTAGCACAGACGTGTAGACGCGAATGTTGCCCACTTTGAACACTTTCTTTGATTTTGAAATTTGATTCAAGTTTTTTCCAGTTACCTAAGTTTTTTTTTAATTTTTTATATGTGGAAGTGTAAGTCTTTCTAATAAATACAAGGTTTATAATTTACTTTCGTTTGATTGTTGAATAACGAAACTCTCTATGATTACCATCGAATAATTAAATGGTTTCTTTTCGTTTCCAATGGTATTAGTTAAATAAATTAAGGGAATTGGAGTTCTTGAATCTTGATGATCATATTTTCCTGTCATCTCATAGTGTTTGTAACACGGTTGTTCATTTCTGTAAATCGATAATTGAATAATTTTTCATAATTACATTTCAATCGATTTTACGTCCCTTATGCGTATCCACATACGTCATTACGCATGCGCAGAAGGGACTCATGTGATTTTAGCGTTTACCGTATTTGTTTTTACGATATCCAAAAACTTTCTATTAACAAGGTGCGTATCGAATTCGATCAACCGAAGGGAAGGGAAGTTGTTAGAATTTTATTGTCTATAACTTTTACTTGAACTACTTTTTCTAAAACGCAATTTTCTTTTTCGAACATTTAGAATTTTATTTGGTCTTAAAACGTGTTTAAACGAGACAGTGGGTCATTCAGGTATAAAACCTACTCCTCAATTTCGTCTAAATGGTTGATTGTTAGTGTCTTTACGGTACTTACCAAATTTGAAGGTCCATAATAAATTACGTAACATTTTAGTCTGCATTAAGCAACTTTGACGACAGATGTGTAAATAGATCTTACACTCAAGTTTTCTCACTCCTGCAGGGTCGCAAAAGGACGAAACAACTGTCGAGTGATTCTCGGTGTTTGTTCGCTACTGTACAGTATCTTGCGATTTACAGCAGACGATTCGAGATTGTTACTTTTTTCTAATACTTAGTTGGCGATAATAGTCAAAGAATCTACTTATATGTAGCGGTTTACACATACGGTTATTTAAATGTTTTTTTTTAATGTTCTATTAAAGGTTCCATTTTTTTTTATAATTTCTTGAACGTTTATTCCAAGAAAAAATCAACATATGCAAATATGCTCATACTCTTGGTAATCATTTATAGAAACGTGTAGGGAGTAACCCAGGGCTTCCGGCAGTTCTTTATTCTTGAATGTCATTTCTCGAAAACTTAGAATTAACTTATTTTTATTTATTTTGGATTATTGCAATTTATCTTATTTCAGATATACTTACATTAAAAGCTAAAGATGGAGAGGTGCCGCTTTTAAACACCGGAATCGCTTGGGATTCGGACAAGAATATCAAGTTCAGAAATCCGGACACGACGAATGATGATCTCAAGGAAGCATTTAAAAATTTCGCGAAACCAAAAGCGTGGAAGAAAGAAATATACCAATTGGACGAGATCGATGACACAAATAACGGTTTTCAAAATGAGGACTTCATTGTGTGGATGAGGACGGCCGCTCTTCCCACATTTAGGAAATTGTACAGAAGAATAGATCATAGTGCGTCGGGATATAAAGACGGATTATATCGGGGCGCTTACACTTTAGTCGTACACTATAGTAAGTTAAAGCGTATGATCATCTAAAAGTACTTAATCGCATTTGCTTATTAGAATACGACGTAAAACCGTTCGACGGTTCTAAACGTATGATTTTAAGCACAACATCTTTACTGGGAGGAAAGAATCCCTTCTTGGGAATTGCATATATTGTAGTCGGTTGTATTTGTCTCCTACTGGGTATTACTTTATTGTTTATTCACATTAAATGTGGGAAAAGGTAATTAAACTAGTACAGTATAACAAAATTTTAATAACCTTTTTATTTTTACAGCACTAGTGAGATGATCAATGTGAATCCAAGAACTCCATGGACTCCTTCCTAATTTGAATTACCTCATGATAACCAAAGAGTATATTTTAGTATAAGTAAATATTTGGGGCCTTGCCAAAATTTTAGTGAGCTGCATAGTTGTATATTTGAGGATTTATTTATTTTCGTGTACTTACACATTATATATATTATTGATAATTTTAGGCATAACTTAAGCTATATTTTTTTAATTTAACTAAGGTAACTTTTGTAAATATTTTCTATCACTTTATTCTAATTGTTATAGAATGTTATCAAATTGTTTTTATTATTATATTAGGTAAATAAAATGGTTTTATTTACTGCTTAAGTTCTGATTTTATTTAAGTAATCATGTACAAATAAGTAACCTTTATGTACAATCACCAATGTAATTGCAGAAGATCATAACATCTCTTGTAGGAATGGTGCGCAACTTTGGAATGACTTCTTGTGTAACTATGTCAACCATAAGGTTGACTTAAATTTTCAAGTTTATTTCTAATTTTAGACAACTTTTTGTGGTCGTAGGTATAGTAAATACATAACTGAAGTTATAAAGCAATTACATTACTCGCTCTGTATGGTTGCTTATAGGTAACTTTTTATACTACTATACACTTTACTTTGTTTTGTTTATACAAATAGTGTTACTTCCGTTTTCTAGTGTATATTGGATTGGAAGGAGTACAGGGTCAACCATTATGAGAAGACGGTCTATAGCTGTGACTACTATGAGTGGTCTTCATGTTCACGTGCTCAGCAGCAGACAAGGTTCCCTTATTCAAATTTTGAAATAAATAGTCTTTTTTTTATAATTTGAGAAAAATTTCTTATGATACAGCGGTTACCATTCTATCTGTTAATATTATTTCTATTCCATGCGTTCACGCGCTCAATGTATTTGATCCAAACATATCTGTGGAAATGTCTGACACGGTCCAATCGCGGAAGACGTTTTTGTTTCAAAAATGACTCCGGCCGTGGAAGCCATAATTTTTACGTCATCGACAGTTAGTTACACTGCATGGTGCGATTATTGACAAATATGCACTTTTCTATAACTGTGTTTTACTTTCAGGAGGGGCAATAAATATCATAAATATTGTGTAATTATTTTGACAACGTTACGTGTTCAGAAGATGAACACTTCTTCGGCCAATATTTCTATAAATAATTGTGTACAATCTGAATATTTTGACAAATTTTAAATTTGATCTTATCATTTCAAACGATCACTAAACAAATTGATGCGACTTCTAAAAAGGCGCGTGCTTCTGAAGCCAAATCCAATGGTTGCTTCATATAGTTCTTCAGGTAAGATGGAAGCTGATTCAAGGATACTTTTTTGGTAAATCGGCTGTTAAAAAAGCATGTCTTTAGTGCTATTATTATTATTTTAAACGTATTGACACCATCTAAACTATAAAAGATTTCACTGATCCCCCTTCTCTCCATAATGTAACCCGCTTTCCCTATGAGCAAATGAGATTCCCCTTACACCAGCCATGTCAAACATGCGGCCCCGAATCAATTTTGAAAACAGCCATGTAATGCGGCCCGCGAGCCTGTTAAAAACCGAAAATAAAGTACTGTGATGATGAACTAAGATGCGCGCTCAACCTAAAAGCCTGGCTTGTTCCGGAAAGTTCTATCGCGCGAGAACACAGATGACGCTACCTGAACATTCTGGAAAGAACTGTCGAGAAATCACAATCCGTATATAAGCCAATACCGCTCGATTCAGTTCAGTTGTTCAGTCAGTTATGAGTCAGTTGCGATAGAATTGCGAGTTTAGTTGCGTACTTATTGTTACAACACGTAACAGTACTTATTGTTATTTATTTCGGGTAAAGTTTTTAACATGTCTGTTTCAAAACCAAGTGGAAGTAAGAGGAAACTTGGAGATGAGCATCGTATCTTTCAAGAAAAGTGGGAATTAGAGTTTTTTTGCTGTGAAGTGAAAGACAAAATTATTTGCTTGATTTGTAACAGTACAGTCGGTGTCCCAAAATTATATAATATAAAACGTCACTATGATAGTCATAAAACTAAGTTTGACAAGTATACAGGCATGATTACAAACGAAAAGTTAAAAGAGTTAAAATCACGGTTAAAAGATCAACAGCTTATGTTTACACGTCCAAAGCAAGAAAATGAATCTGCCGTTCAAGCGAGCTACGTACTGTCGGAGTTGATCGCAAAACACTCAAAACCATTTGTTGAAGATGAATTTATAAAAGAGTGCCTTGTAAAGCCGCGGAAATTGTAAGTCCCGGGAGCGTGAAGGCTTTTCAAAATATATCCTTGTCCCGGAATACTGTCGCTGAAAGAGTTACCGAGTTGGCTGCCAATATAAGCGAACAGATAAAAACAAAATCAGACTCTTTCATTGCATTTTCTATTGCCTGTGACGAAAGTACAGATGTGTGTGGTGTGGCGCAACTCGCTGTTTTTCTTCGTGCTGTTGATAGAGATATCAACGTTTATGAAGAATTGATGGAATTAGTACCATTGCATGATACAACAATTGGGGAGGATATTTTCAATGCTGTTTATGGACTTCTGCAAAAGTACAATTTAGATTTGTCAAAACTGTATTCCGTTGCAACAGATGGAGCTCCTTCAATGACTGGAGTAAATAATGGCTTCATTAAAATATTACAAACAAATATCAGAGAAACGGGCAGTGACAAACCAGATTTTCATCATGTTCATTGCATAATCCACCAAGAAGTTTTATGCTCAAAAGTGATCAAGTTGGAAAGCGTTTTAAAGTCAGTGAAAAAATGATAAACTTCATAAGGTCACGTGGCTTAAATCAGCGACAGTTTTGTGCGTTTTACGTGATTTAGAAAGTGAGTACACTGGTTTACCTTATTATGCAGAAGTGCGATGGCTTTCGTGTTCTATGGTTCTCGATCGGTTTTGGAAACTCAAAGAAGAAATACGCCTTTTCATGGATGTGAAAGAACAAGATGTCAGCTTATTATCCGACGTACCTTTTTACAAGATCTTTCATTTATGGTAGACATCACAAAACACTTGTCGGACTTAAATACGAAATTGCAAGGACCACGTCAAGTTATAACAGATATGCATGATCATGTTAAAGCTTTCAAGTGTAAGATGATGCTGTGGAAAAACCAGTTAGCGGTGGATAATCTGTCACATTTTCCGACTTGCAAGGCGTATCAGGAAAGTACAAGTGGCCTAATATCATACAAAATGTATACAGAGAAAATGGGAAGCCTTCTGTCAGAATTTGAAAAGCGTTTTCAGGATTTTAAGTCCCAAGAAAACAATTTTTCTTTATTTACTGGTCTTTTCACTATCGATATTGATAAAGTTCCCCCTCACTTGCAGATGGAAGTGATTGAGATTCAGTGTCAAACCCATTTAAAAGAAAAATTTGATAGTGTTGGTACATTCGAATTTTATAAGTACTTGCCTTTTCAATACCAAGAAATGAGAAAACTTGCCTGTAAAATCCTGTCAATGTTTGGAAGTACCTATAAGTGTGAACAATTATTTTCTTTGATGAAAGGAAACAAGTCTCCCGCAAGATCGCGATTGACGGACGCACACTTGGACGCAGTTTTAAAAGTTATTTCCGCCGATAAATTCACGCCACAAATAGACAACTTAATTAAAGACAAAAGATGTCAAATATCTGGCAAAAGAAGTTAATGTTTGTAAGTTTTGTAATGTCCTTTTATTGGAAATTTAATAAATATACTTCTAACATAATAGTACTTTTTTCGTTAAGATTTTCAGTAGTTTGTCTTCTTTAAGATTAGGTTTTGCGGCCCACCTAGTCTATGGTCTTCATGCTTTTGGCCCAGCAGTGCCCTTAGTTCCGGGCAGCCGGGCGTTTGCCCGGGGCCTCGAAACCTATAGGGCCCCACGTCGAAGACTTTATTAATTCTCTCTTTAATTTTTGCAATTAAAAATTATTATAGATTATCGTAAATAGTATGACGATTGATTTGTCAAAACGATTTTTCATAACCAGTATTTGTATTTGCACTTCTACTAGACCAGATGTTACGGTTGAGGTATTTATGATTTTAAATAATCCGCATTTCGGTATATGCCGACGATGCTTAAGTAGGGTTTTGTCGGCAATTTTTATAGCTTACCCTACCCTTGGCCGGCATTTAAAAAAGAAAACTGGTACTTAAAGTAGAAATTTAACTATTTAAATTGTAGTAATTCCTAGAACACGTTTTCTTCTTTACGTCGAATTTACTATTATTGAAAAGAATAGTTGCATTTCCGCACCACGTAATAACTGCAAGAACAACCATTGAAACGATTTTGCAAATGAATCTCAGTATTTATCATGGTTGTAACTAAATTTTGATTATTTGGCTTGGCAAGTAATTTCAATTTGTACCAATTGTTGAATTTTAAAAGTTTTAAATACATGGACGATTACTTTTTATCATATTGCATAATACTAAATCATTTAGTGGATTCTTACGGATTAGAAATCGGCAGCAGATCTACAATAAACTTTTGATTTTATTTCATCCGATTTGTGCAGTGCAGTGATATTAAAAGTAAAGACAATACTATTTTGTATTTTACAAAAGTTAATTCTAGGTAAGATTTCGATAACTATCTGATTTTCTGACAGGGGTTAGTTTTTTTACATTAACTGCCTTAATTTACCATTAGCACTATTTTATTATTATCGATTAGCATGATTACATAATTACATGAACTTAACCCGCAACTCAAGTCCCCTTTCGAAAATTAAAGTGACATTTTAAACCTGAAAGCCTGAAAGGAATAAAAATCGCTTACAATCACAAGGGATTTTTAAAGTATAATAAATATACTGTTTGTAGCTGTTTCAAGATCTCCCTTATTTTTATTAACTTACGCTCGTAGTAATAACATTTTGAAAAATAGATACTTAATTTGCTGATACATTATAATTAAACTTATTTTAAATAATTAAAATTTCTACCTGTGTGTAATATTCTTTAACTGAAATTCATTCTTATTTTAATTTAAATTTCAACGACAAAATATATATTATACCAAGCAAGAAATATAGTCCATAGCGCAATGTCACGAGAAAGTGAGTTAATCCTTAGGCGATTATTAACCCTTGCTTCGCTCAATAGAATTTACACCGCTCTTTAGTCCCTTGTTACATAATGTATTATTATTTTGAACCGATGAATCAGAAGTAGTATTTATAAACCCCTATGGTCTTTTGAAAAAGAACTAACCCTAGTGTAACTGATGCAAACATTATTTTGAAATTGTTTTGTTTTTATTTGCATAGTTAGTACCCGTAAAAATGAACCTTGGTGGTAGGAAGTATGAATCCGGTTTTCAGAAAAGAAAAAAGCTGAAGCCAAAAACAAATTGCAAATTTACAAAAAGGAAGCTTATTAAAATATGTTTCAATTCCTTCAACTTCAAGCAGTAATAATCAAATGGAATTATATCCGACTATTAAAGAAAAACAAAATTCATTAATTAAAGACAATCCAAATACTCCAACTAATGATTCTGCATCAAGTAGCAATAACAATGTTACCGAAAACGAAAATAGTGTTTTTGTATACCAAAATGTAAATACAAAATATTCAGATTCTGATAGTTCTTGTTATGTTTATTGTTCTTCTACTTGAGCATTTGGGATTGACATGAATAGACTTTCATAATTTCAGCGGCGGCCTTAGGGGGTGGCGAACCGGGCAATCGCCCGGGGCCTCGCTCTTGTAGGGGCCTCGCGCAACAATCCCGGAAATTTAAAAAATAGGTTTATTTAATAATATTTTTTTATTTAAAACTTTTGATTTTAATCCTTAATTATTTATTCAGGTAAATTAAAATAAAGTTACATAACTAATCCATTCATTCAAAATATAATTGAAAAATTCATTATGTAGTACGTAAAATCCCTTTAATGTGATCACGGATAATGTTATCAGTCGGTTATTGTTATCATTCTGACTGGGAACCGGACGTTTGAATTAGTTTATATGCATAAACCATCGGATAATGTGCTCAAAAAGTCTGTTATTGTTATCACTTTCGAGGAATTTTGAACACAATAAGCTCTTTTCTAAGTAAATTTATGGTTAAATGTCAGTTTCTTTACAAAACACGTCGCTTATTTTAATCCCTATTCAAAGACTAAAGGCGGATTAATACGGGACAAACATTTAATTTTCACTTTCAAAGAATATCAAGTAGATAATCTCTTATTTTTTGAAATAAATTGTCAACATTAAGATTTAATTTTCTTTTAAAACCACGTTTCTTTTCACGGAGGGTAGGTGTTTTTGTAAATGTGCACTTAGTTTTATGCATTTAAATCTTAGTGTAGTTTATTTTTGTTATTCGTACAATGTCGACTAAAAAAGAATCGATCTATAGTTAAAAGAAAAAGCAGAAATTATCGAAAAGTACGATAAATTGCCAAAAATGGGTCAAAGAAATGCAGCCACGCAATTGAGAATATGAGAATATCGCAACCTTTGCTGTGCAAGATTTTATATTGTATAACTAATATGTAATACATATAGGTATGTGCGTAGTTCATTAAGAAATAAAACCACTTGAAATTAGGATTTTCTAAAATTTTGATAGTTTTTCTATAATTCCCTTATTGTTATCAGTTGGTTAATGTTATCAAAATGCATCTGGCCCAAAGTGATCACATTAAGCGGATTTTACTGGTTGAATATCGCTCCTCGAAACACTTGAAAATTGGTTTTTCAATCGCATAGCACTCGGGTCAGCTCGGGGGTTGGGACATAATGTTCTGCTCCTGTATCGGTCAGGAAATCCTCGTGTTTCATTTCGTTCGTCTTGGAATTATTTTGCTTGTAATGAGTTATAGAATCGTTACTGTACCGTATACATCTTTCAATTTTATTGAATATTACGATCGTACCATCGTATAGACAGTAAGACAGTATTTTAAAGTATTGAGTGAGCTGGAAAAGTGTAAATTATAGTATTTGAAGTATTTAGTAAGCTGAAAAAGTGTAAAAAACCGTGTGATACTTAAAAATTATTTCTGACTGTTTGTGCGAAACAAGATTTACGAAATGAGTTTGCGTGATCGTGATACCGGTAGAAAATTTGAGTCAGGTAGTTCAAAAAGGAAACGAGCTATCAAAAGAAATCAGGTAAAAGAAAATCTACGTGGATCTTTATATAAATATATAAAAAGTGATGATCAAGAAACCTCTACAAAACATTTATTGACTGAAAGTGACTCTAATCCTGATCCAGCTGAAAACATTCCTTCCACATCATCATGGGTGCCGCCGCCGTCATCAAGTAAAAACAGCGAGGACGAGGATGAATTAACTACATCATTGTCTCTTAGGTCACCAGTGCCGCCGTCAACGCTATCCAGTCAAGAACACGAATCTGAGCCCAAGTCTATGTCTACATCCCTAACTGGTGTAATGGAAAATCTAAATCCTCAAAATGACCCCGGTTTGTGGCCCATAACAATTACTGATGTAGACCGAACTGAGATTGTATTAAAAGGTCCGATCCGGGTTAAAGTTGATTTATTTCCCGTAAATAATAATGGACGACGATTCAGCGAATATCATTATAATAAGATATTAGTTAACGGAGAAAAGTTTGACCGACGCTGGATGATTTATTCACAAACAAAGGATGCCGTTTACTGCTTTCCGTGTCGAATATTCGGCCTAGAAAATACAAAGGTTGGTTCAAGTGAAGGAGTGTGTGATTGGAAACACTTGGGTGATTACCTAAAGTCTCACGAATCTACTCGAAAGCACAAAAATTGTATGTTGAAATGGATTAATTTAGAGAATGGTTTAAAAAGCTCTTCCACTATTGACTCCTTGGCCCAGTCACAAATTGAACAAGAAAGGCAACGTTGGAGAGATATTTTAGAACGATTGCTCGCAATTGTAAATTTTTTAGCATCTCACAATTTGGCCTTCAGGGGACATAGAGAGAAGTTAACATCTGATTCAGATTCGAGTGAGACAAGCGGCAACTTTATAGATTTAGTAAAGTTAATAGCCCGATTTGATCCAGTGCTGAGACTTCACCTAAAACAAGTAAAGGATAAGACGATTAATGACCATTATATGGGAAAAAATATTCAAAACGAGCTCATACAATTGATGGCAAGTCATGTGAAAGCTCAAATTGTTGAAAAAATAATAAATAATAAATATTATTCGATTATTCTTGATTGCACACGCGACGTTTCTCGTGTTGAGCAACTTTCAATTATTATAAGATTTTTTAATAAAAATAAAGCTGAAATTGAAGAACATTTTATTGGTTTCTTAGCCGTCGAAAAAACCACAGGTGAGAGTTTGACTAATTATATAATCACAGAATTAGAACAGTTAGGCATATCATTGCAAAACTGCAGGGGTCAAGGATATGACAATGGTGCCAATATGCGTGGTGAAAAAGTGGTGTTCAAAACGTATACTTGAAATTAATCCACTTGCTTATTTTCTACCTTGTGGAAGTCATAGCTGGAATCTCATACTAGGAGATGCAGCATCGTCTTGTGTTCAAGCAAAATCTTTTTTTGGTTTGTTACAAAGGTTGTATACTCTATTTGCCGGCTCAAGTCAGAGGTGGGCAATCTTAAATGCTCATGTAAAATCGTTAACGCTAAAACCTCTTTCTGAAACTAGATGGGAGTGCAGGGTAGCATCGGTGAAGGCTGTTAAATACCAACTAAGCGATATATGCGATGCTTTAAAGGATTTAGCAGAAAATACAACAGATTGTCAGTTGGTCAGTGAATGCCTTTCTATAGAAAAGGAAATAACTACCTATGAATTTGTAGTTTCGCTTGTCATATGGTATGATATTCTTACAAAAACAAATGTTATAAGTAAAATGTGGCAAAGTGAAAACATGCACTTAGATGTGGCTATACAACACCTAGACGCATTCACGAGTTGGCTCGATAATTATCGATAAAATGGTTTTCGGTCATCTCTTATAACAGCGAGAGAAATAGCCGAGAAAATGATATTGACAGACAGTTCAAAGAAGTCAGAAGACGACGTAAAAAAAGGCATTTTGATTATGAAGGGGAAGATGAACCTCATGAAGTGAATGCGGAAGAGATTTTCAAAATAAACTATTTTTATGTTATTGTCGACAATGTGCGCGCAAGCTGCCATCCTAGGTTTGAGGCACTTAAACATCATGAGAGCATATTTGGTTTCATGTATAATATAAAAAAATTAAAGGAAATTAGTGATAGTGAACTTTTGAAGCAATGCAAGGACTTGCAAATATCTATGACGGTAGGAGAATCATGTGATATTGATGGAGATGAATTGTACGAAGAACTGAATATGTTCATCCGTGTGTATGAAGGAAACGACGACATTATCTCGGTGCTGAAATACATAATTGAAACAAAATTAACTGAAGTTTACCCCACTATCGAAATAGTCCTAAGAATTATTGCCACAACACCTGTTACAGTTGCGTCTGCTGAAAGGAGTTTTCGAGGCTTAAAATTATTAAAACATATTTGAGGAATTCCATGACACAAGATCGGCTTTCCGCTCTTGCTATTCTTTCAATCGAAAATGACGTAGCTCATTCATTAGATTATTGTGCTTTAATTAAAGATTTTAGTCTTAGCAAAAGCCGCAAACATCAATTTTAAAAGTTATCATCTCTGTATTTGTTAATTTTGTAACCCTTTCAATGTAAAATATTTTAAAACCTAAATTACTTTAGCTTTTCTCGTCAAACCAAACAACCAGACCTACTTTCGCATCACATACTTTTCAGGAAGAACAAAGGGCCTCGCAAAGACCTGCCGCCCGGAGCCTCGCAATCGGTAAGGCCGCCGCTGGACATGATTTAATAACAACACAACATATGTACAGGTTACTACTAGAACTCAGTCACGGCAGTGGCTCCGTTCCCTATGACGGTATAGTCACTGTCCTCACACCTTCCTTTCTTAACAAACAAATTAATTTCTATAAATTTAGTTTTACAGGTTTTTAATTATTCTTTTAACTCTACTATATACGGGTTGAGGTTCACTACTGTTGTTTACCTCCTCCCTACTTTTAAATAACAAATTATTGATTTTCGGTATACCTATTACATTACTATTCACTATTGTAGGTTCATCTGCAAATGTTACTCTTTTAAGTGTAAGTCCTTTGTTTGACTCATTTTGACAATTTTTGTTATATGCCTTTATATATTTTCGGTTCCTAACTATTACAGATCTATTATCTAATCTTATTCTATATGTTCTTACACCTAGTTTTCCAATTACAATTCCTGAAACCCAAATTGAAAATGGTTTTGTTTGGACATAGACGCTATCCCCTATTTGCAACGGTTTTAGAGTCTTAGTTGCCCTGTTATAATAATTTTGTTGGTTTACTTGTTTTTGTACTATTTCTTTGTTATACCTTTTATAATTTACTGTAGTAGGAACTAAATTTTTAGTAATTGTTGGAACATTTGACCTGGTATTTCTGCACATTAATAATTGATTTGGTGAGTACTGTCCTATCGGCGTGTTTCGATACTGTAGTAATGCCAGTTCGATATCCTTGCCATCTTCACTAACCTTCTTGATTAGTTTCTTTATTATTTGGACGTGCCTCTCTGCCATTCCATTAGATTGGGCATTCGTTGGTGACGTAACAACATGTTTGAAATCCCATTCTTCTGCAAACTTCTTAAATTGGCTTGATGTGTATTGTGGTCCCCCATCTGAAATTAGTATTGCTGGTATTCCAAATCGGGCAAATGTACGCTTCATTGCTTTTATTATTCTCTCACTAGTCGTATTTGACTTTAAATTTTCTACTTCTATATACTTAGAATAATAATCTACCAGTGCTAAGTATTTAACTCCGTTTATCTCAAAGATATCGGTTCCGATTTTATACCATGGTATTTTAGGTATTTCATGCGACTGAAGAGGTTCATTTAACTGTGAGTTTGCATATTTTAAACATAGGTGACAGTTGCCAATCATTTCTTCTATTTCGTTTTTCATACTAACCCAAAATAATGATTTTTGGCTAATTCCTTGCATTTCTGCATTCCTAGGTGGCTGTAGTGTATTCTTGAGAGCATTTCTCTCCTTAGGGCTTTAGGTATGACTATGCAATTACCTTTAAATACTATTTCGTCATTTACTGATAGTTCTTCTTTGTACTTCATGTATTTTTTAACCAATTCCATTTGTTTTTTGTTACTTTTCTTCCATCCATTTCTAATAACTTCTTTTAATTCTGTGAGTTCTTCATCTTTATTAGTATGTTCTTTTATCTCTTCTAGTTTTTTATCCGTCACATTTATATTCGACCTGATCAAACAAACTTGAGATTTCAGTTCTTCATCAAACTCGTCACTAAGTGTTTCATCCTTAATACTAGCCCTCGACAATGCATCTGATATAATTTGTTGCTTGCCTGGCTTATACTTGATCTCAATCTCGTATTTCTGAATTTGCAACATCATACGCTGTAACCTTGCTGGACATTTGTCTAACGGTTTTTTAAAAATCGTTACTAGCGGCTGATGATCCGTTTCCACCGTTATTTTCTTAGCATATACGTATTGATGGAATTTTTCTAATCCAAAGCAAATAGCTAATAATTCCTTCTCTATAACTGCATATCTTTTTTGACACTCTGTCAAAGCCTTAGATGCATATGCGCATGGTAAGTTGTCTTGCATCAATACAGCGCCTAGTCCTTCTTGACTTGCGTCTACTGACAAAACAGTTTCTTTATGGTTAATTTATCTTTAAGAATTTTAAATGCTTCTTCTTGTCTCTCCGACCATTCAAACATGACATTCTTCTTTAAGAGCTCTCTCATAGGTGCTGTATTTGCAGTAAATCCCGGAACAAACTTACTTACATACGTCAAAATACCTAAAATTTTTGTACTTCTTCTTTATTCCTAGGTGAAGGCATTTCTACGATTGCTTTGATCTTGTCGTTGTGAGGTGCTACTCCTTTTCCACTTATTGTATGTCCCATGTAAATAACTTCTCGTTTCCCTATTTTACTTTTCTTTTTATTGAACTTAATTCCTTCTTTTCTGGCTATTTCTAAAACAGCTTTTAATTTTGTATCATGTTCGGCTTTGGTGTTACCCCATATTAATATGTCATCTATATAAGTTTCAACTCCTGGCATTCTGAATTTATTTTTAAATGTTTCATGGAATACTTCCGGCGCACAAGTAATACCATAGGGTAATCTTAAAATTTATATTTCCCAAAAGGAGTGCCAAACGCACATAGTCGTGAACTCTCTTCATCCAACTTAATTTGATAGAAGCCGTTGCGAGCATCTAAAATGCTAAAGAATTTAGCCCCTGCCAACTTACTTGTTACTGTTTCTATTGTTGGTAGTTGGCAATATTCTCTCTTGATGTACTTGTTTAGTTCTTTGGGATCTAGGCATATACGCAGGTCTCCATTCGGTTTTCGTACTATGACCAACGGATTTAACCATTCTGTTGCCCCATTAACCTTTTCAATTATATGATTGTTTTCTAACTCTTCTAGAGTTTCTTTTAATTTATGCTGAATGGCAAAAGGTACACTTCTGATCGGACACACCTTAGGAACAGCCTCGTTTTTAAATTTATGTGGTAAGATTCTGTGAAACATCCTATTCCAACAAACGAATCGCTAAAATTATTTAATAAATTTGAATAATCTGTAATTTCACTATCACTACTAATCGTATCTATTCGTTCGACTAATTGTAATTTTTGACAACCTTGCAGTCCTATAATAGGTTGCGTTTTAGTATTTACTACGAAAAATTGTAATGTACTTATTTTATTATTTCTAATGCAGGTTAGTTCACATATACCTATTACGTTTAATTTATTGCCAGTATACGACTTTAACTTAATGTTTGTCGGTCTTAAATGACTTGAATTTAATTTTAATGCGTTAAAATAATTAATAGGCAATATGTTTACTACCGCACCTGTATCTATTCTAAAAGATAATTTTTTATTATTAATTTCTAATTCTGTGTGCCACGTACTTACAGTTTCATTATTAGTCGCACTATCTTCAATTGCTCCTACGAAAAAGGTATCTTCCTTTACTTCTACGGTGTTGCATTCAGTACTATGATGGAAATTTTTGTTACGGCACATGCTGGTATAGTGGTTATACTTCTTGCACTGACCACACATTTTTCCATATGCCGGGCACTTGTATCTTGCATGTTGACTTCCACATTTATAACAATTACGACCCCTACTTCTGTTACGACTTGCTGACCTTCCTCTGACTGGCGTTTGTCTTCTTGAACTTGCATTACTAGAGCTGCCAAATCTCTTGTTTATATTATTTACCGTTTCCGACACACTTTCGCTTGTATTTTGTATTGTTCTGCATTGTTGCTTTGAGCTTTCATAAATGGTACAATATTTGATAATTCTACTTAAATCAGAGTCATCGTGTTGTAATAGTTTTCTCTTAGATCTGTGCTGTTTATTCCACATATAATTGCGGTTTTTATGAGGTCTTCTTTTAGAGTTTCAAACTTGCACTTACTCGACTGGTTTTTTAATTGCGTCACAAACTGATCCACTGTAAGGTTACCTTGTTTAAGAGTAAAAACTTGTATCTTTCGTACGTTGTATGTTCCTGTGGCAAAAGTGTTTCTCAAATTTTCCTATCAATGTATTTAATTTGTTTTCTTCTTCTTCCTCAAACTTGAAACTGGTATATATTTTATAGCCATTTTCACCTATCAAATGTAGCAATTGTGCACATTGTAGATCTTCAGGTTTTTTATCTAATTCAGCAGCTTTTATGTAAACTTTAAATCTTCCTATCCAAGTTCTCCAATTTTCAGCTATATTTCCCTCCATGCACAAAGTTTGGATGGCTGCCATTTTCACTTTTTTTTTTACCTGATTTTCTATACTTAAGATCTTTTTTTTTTCTTGAATATTAATCCTATCGCAGCGCCATGTTATGTTTATTGTTCTTCTACTTGAGCATTTGGGATTGACATGAATAGACTTTCATAATTGACATGATTTAATAACAACACAACATATGTACAGGTTACTACTAGAACTCAGTCACGGCAGTGGCTCCGTTCCCTATGACGGTATAGTCACTGTCCTCACAGTTCTGACATAGAACAAATGAATGAAATACTCGACCATGAAGACAAAGGTAAAAATATTATATTAGAATCAGAAGATCATATAAGACTATTGGAAGATCCAGGATTGTGGCCAATACATCTTTCGGATAGCGAACGTGTATTTTTAATCAGAAATACCCTAAACAAATTCAAGACTACAATTTTCCAGTAGATATAAACGGCCGAAAATTAAATGTGCAGTTGTATATAAAACGTCTTCCAAACGGCGAATTTATATTAAGAAAGTGGCTGTTGTATTCCGTACTGAATGACAAAGTTATTTGTTACTACTGCTTTTTGTACAATTCAACTGGAAGGTCACCCTTATGTAATGAGGGAATTTCTGGTTGGAAGCATTTATCCGTGAGACTTAAGGAGCATGAAGATTCTGAAGGACATATGAAATCCCAAATCAAAATATTAAGTTTAAGACATGAATTGAATAAAGAGCAAACAATAGACTGTATTCAGCAAAGACAAATAAACGCAGAAATACAGCGATGGCGCGAGGTGTTGAAAATTATTATACACTGTGTACAATACTTAGCTAAACATAACGATGCATTTCGTGGAAGAAATAATACAATTTTACTGAAGGCAACGGTAAATTTTTTAGGACTAGTTGAAATGATTGCAAAATTTGATGTTCGAATTCGTGAACACCTTAATCGAATTAAAAATAAACAAACCAGTGATCACTATTTGGGACCTAGGATACAAAACGAAATCATTAATTTGTTAGCTCAAAAAGTTAGAGAAACCATTATTACAAAACTAAAAAATAGTAAATACTATTCAGTCCAATTAGATTGTACTAGAGATGCAAGTCATGTAGAACAGTTAACATTCATTATACGTATTGTTGAATTGCCTTCAAAAATGATAATGAAATTGCGGTGAATGAATATTTTCTGGGATTCACACCAATTTATTCCAGATCTACGGGATTGGATTTAACGGCGTTGTTAAAAACTCAATTGGAAAATCTAAATATCCCTCTTCAAGATTGTAGAGGACAATCATATGATAATGGGGCCAACATGATCGGTAAACATCAAGGAGTTCAAGCCAGGATATTATTAGAAAACCCACTGGCATTCTTTGTACCATGCTCTGCGCACACATTAAATTTATTAGTAGGAGATATGACTTCCAGAGTTCCAATGGCACTAACTTTTTTCGGTATCATTCAAAGATTTTACACCATATTTTCTGGTTCAGCTATACGTTGGAATATTTTAAAAAACATTTACCAAATACATTAAAACCTCTGAGCGAAACTCGCTGGGAATGTAGAATAAATGCGGTTAGAGTTGTCAGATACAATTTAGGACCATTGATAAACGCTCTTATCGAACTAAGTGAAACGACTGATGATCCCAAAATAAAGAGTGAATCGATTTCCTTGTGCGAAAATGAAACAAATTTTGAATTCGTATTGTCAACTATAATATGGTATGATATATTATCGCACGTAAATATTGTTAGTAAGAGTTTACAAAATTCAAAACTGATATATCTACCGCCGTTTCCCTTTTGAATGGCTTAGAAAATTATTTAAAACAATTTAGAGATATAGGTTTTGCGGAATCAAAAGTTGAAGCCAAGAAAGTATGTGAAGAAATTAATATATCTCCAGAATTTAAGGCAACTAGAATCAGGAAAAGAAAGCGCAATTTTGATTATGAAGGAGAAGATTCTCGAATTAACGATCCAGAAATTAATTTTTATCGAGAGTACTTTTTACCGGTAGTAGATCAAGGTATAATTTCAATACACGATAGATTTCAACAATTACAAAAACACAATGATTTATTTGGTTTTTGTATAACTTACCTAATTTAAAAAATGAAGAAAATGATAAATTAAGAAAATGTTGTATGGATTTGCATTTGGCATTAAAATACGATGACAACAATGGCGATATTAATGGGGGCAATCTGTATGAAGAAATACGAGTGTTTTGCAATATTTTCTGTGAAAATAATTGCGAATGGTCTCCATTAGACTGCTTAAAGAAAATTTATCAAACAGAAAATGCATTTCCTAATTTAAGTACTTCTTTAAGAATATTGTTAACAATGCCTGTAACTACTGCAGAGTGTGAACGGAGTTTTTCAAAAATGAAAATAATTAAAAATTATTTACGGTCTACAATGGCTCAGGAACGACTTTCCAACCTAGCTCTGTTGTCCATTGAAAATAAGTTGTGCGAAGACTTAAATTTGGAACATCTAATAGACAATTTCGCAGAAATGAAGGCAAGAAAAATTAAGTTTCGCTAATGTAAAATATAAAATATGAATTAAAATTTTATTAGAAAGTAAATAATTTTTGTGATTATTCTGTAGGTTTGATTATTAAAAAATTGTTTTAATTATTCACGCTAGGTTTTTATTTACTTCGGGGTGCTGGGCCTATTCCATGTTTATGCCCGGGGCCCGAAAATTCAAAGGACGGCGCTGCTGTTTTGGCCCACCAGTGACTTTGAGTTTGACATGGCTGCCTTACACCAATACAACATTACGCAGTTTGAGGTTTCCTATACAAATCTGTAGAACTGTTTGGGCGGCCATAAGTACGGAACTGAGTGAAAATGGTGCCTTTAAATTGCAATGGTTTGTTTTCTTCGTTATATAAAAGCTATGTCGACTTTTTTGAAGATTTAATTTAAAAGTCGAAAAGCCAGTAATAATCATTTAAAAAAAATGTTTACATTAGTTTTTTTATCGATTGATTGACTACAATTATTCTTCTCTAAATTAGTTTAGGCTTTCGCTGCCTGTTGGTGAACCAGTGTCGTTTAGATTCGAGTCCAAATAGAGAAATATTGTGTGTCGAATGTAAATACATCGATAGCAGGAAAATGGTAACAGATAGGTATAGAGAACCCTTATGAAGATTGAAAGACCACTTAATTCTCCATCACATAGAGCAACAAGATACAGGGTGTTCCATTTAAAAAAATTGACTTTTCGGCAGTTGAAGTT
Source organism: Abscondita cerata (assembly GCA_030710515.1). Classification (NCBI taxonomy): domain Eukaryota; kingdom Metazoa; phylum Arthropoda; class Insecta; order Coleoptera; family Lampyridae; genus Abscondita; species Abscondita cerata. The sequence goes on along the minus strand of JALBCR010004570.1, from coordinate 31,016 downwards.
AGTCAGATTTAGCCAAACATTTTGAACACCCTGTAAATAATGAGATGTCAAATTACACATCATTTAAAAACTTAACAGCCCTCCTAAATATAGCCCAAATTTTGTTACTATAACTTTTTTTTTCAATTATTGACAAGCGTTTGAAAACAATACTACAAAACCAATTTTCTCAAAAAAATGAGAATATCTCAAAAACTATTGATTTTTCATATAAGTTGTGCTACATAAAAGTAACTCAGATTTTAGCGTAGAATCCAAATATACAAAAAAAATATATCATTCCATTAAAAATAAGAAAGTTGGTAGCCACTTCCGGTGTAACCGGAAGTGCTAGAAGAGCTGAAATATTTTAATTAAATAGAACTTTTCAAGCAATCGCCTATTCCAAATTTTTAAACAAATATTTCAACGGGAACTCCATAAACTTCTAATGAATGATGTGGAGAATCTGCTAAAAATTATTGCAGTGATATTCCTATGAAATAATGTACGAACACTGAATTGCATGATAAAAGGTATGCCTATTATAGGTAAGCATGCGGCTCTTGGGTATAGGTAGAAAGAAGTAATAAGTACACACGCGTTACATTGAAACGTATACAAGCATATGTAAGCCTAATGCTTACCCTCTTAGGTAAAGTCTTATACAAATATGGAGGCAAATTATGAACAATTTTTCTTTGGATTAGATATAGCTTGCGAGAGGAAATACTCAGAATATCGGTTACCTTAATAATGATGGCAATTTTAGACCTCTGTCCGACGATTATTTACCTACAACGGACACATGGGAGAAGAGTGAGGAAGGCATTCGTTGTCGATGGAACTTTCTAAATGCATGTGCTGCTTGACGGCCATTGCGACTGTATCCACAGTTTGGGAACTCCGAGTACTACAACTACAATCACTTTCATTCCATACTACTCCTAGCCTCGGTGGTTGCGTCCTATAAATTTCTTTCCGTTGTGGCGCATCCGGTTTCCAGTCTGGACGGTGGTGTATTTACAAGATCTGTTATGATCCAGTTGTTCAACGCAGAAAAGCTGAGACTTTCAGAACCCAAGATCGTAGGAAACCAAGTAATGCCACTTTTGATCTTGGGTGATGACGCGTTCTTGTTGCACAAGATGAACATGATGAAGCCATACCCCGGACGTTTCCTTTTCTGAAGACAAACGAATCTTTAACTACCGATTGAGTCGAGGTAGAACTGATGTGAAAAACGCATTTGGCATGCTCGCTGCAAGATGGAGAATATTTCATACCGCCATAATCGGCAACCCTCACCATCTCCGACTTATTGTGAAAATCGCCGTCCTTCTACATAATTTGTTAATAACACAAGGCGATCCGTTGTTCACGGTGGATTCTAAGACTGCGAGGGAGTCGTGGAGAGATGTCGCAGCCCAAGACATATTAGGCTAGAACCGCTGCAATAGAATAGTGTACTGAACAAAACGACGAAGAAGGGGATGGTGTGAGGCAAATGTTTTGTGAGTATTTTAATTATGTTGGTGCATGTACCTAATTAAATTAAATTTATGATTTTGTATGGGAAAATCAGCTAGTCAAACCTTAACATGTCGAACTCCAGTGTTGTTCATGCAGCTGAATGAAACTTGGTAGTACAGTATCCGCCAAAATAAACAGTACCGAAAATAAAAATAAATATGAACGAAAATAATGCTCTACCAAAAAAACTTTTCTTCCGTTCTTAGAACCATTTTAAATCAAATTTAACTCAGCGTACTATTAATATATCAACTAATGACAATTAAGTCAAATATGACAAATCCATATTACATAAACAACTCCACAGCACTTTCTGTTTCGGTACTGTTTATTTTGGCGGATACCGTACATTGGGTGAAGGATCCAGAAAAAATATGAAATTGAAAATCGGCTGAGACAGAAAAGTTATCAGCTGTATTTTAAAGAAATTTTTAATTTAGTCCTTTCCTTAAAACTAAAATAGTTATTTGTATTGTATACTAAGCCGCGAAATTAGTCCCAGTTTTTACACGTGAGCAAATTGATTCATTCCTAAAAGAAGCGAATGATGAAACATACCTATTGTGGAAGATAAATGCTTACTAATGTCACTTACATGTTTTAGTTATACTGATTGTTGTAGGTAGTTTTAATAATGGGAATATCAGGTGCCTTGCGACGAGATGAATTAGTAAAAATGACCATTGAAGATATTCAAGACGAGAATGATGTATAGTAACCGTTTCTGACACCAAGGCGAATAAGATGAGTGTTTTTACTATTACTAATATTAATTTCATAAGAACTTATCGTAAATATACAGCTTAACGACCAAAACATATTGTTAATAATCGTCTAATATTTTTGAGATACGGAAACGGAAAGTATATTGCACAAGTTTTGTTGGAGTTCATGGGAAATTGCCCAGTGGGATTGGTAAGTATCTCAAATTACCAAATCCTGAAACATACACGGGACACTGTTTTCCGAGAAGTTTTGCTACGTTGCTGGCTAATAACGGAGCTGATATGTCTGTTCTTAATCGTCACGGTAGGTGGAAGTCTACGAGTGTAGCGGAGGGATATGTAGAAGACTCTATCGAAAAAAAAACAAATTTCAAATTCAATTTCTTCAGCTGCAGTGTCTAATTTTAATATACGTAATTCCAACATGTCACGTCCCAAAGAAATAATGTCGAGGATTAGTAGTCATTATTCAGAAACATTAGATGTAGTTGCTTCGTCTTCTGGAGTAAGTAACAATACAAATTGTACAATTAATGTTAATGTTTATCATAAGTAATATAAATACCTACCTATTTGTTGTTAACTTAAAAATAAATGTCTTTCAAAAAAAATAATTCTTTCATTCACTTCGTTTGATTTAGAGTTGTTTGACTTTTTCAAGTTGAATCCAGTATAAGGTCGATGCCGTTTTGGGGTTTATTCCGTGGGACTGCCTACAAGCTTTTCATTGTCAAGTGGTTGTATTGGACCATTCGGCTCATCATCCAGTATGATTTCGTGGTTGTCATTCTCAGTGGCGGCTTGTCCATGTGGTCAGTTGGTCAATGACCTCCCAAAAATGTTGACAATATATAAAAAATATTAATTATTACGTGTTTTATTAAAATAGGTAATTTACTCGCAAAAGTCGCAAGTATAATAACTTAAAATTTATCGGCCGTCGTTCGTAATTCATCCTCTTCAACCTTGGGCTGGCGGTGCGAATTGTCCTCATTGAATTAGATCTACCCGGAAAAACTCGAAAACGTGCAGCGCCCGAATAAACGCGAACGTCCGAAACAATAATCAACTTTGGGTCATGAGCCGAATCCTGCAGTTTACGTTGATTTCGTATAGGGTGTACAACTACGCTCGATTTTTGATTCGATTTTTTAAATCAATTTAAGAATTTATATTGATATGTTTTACTGTTGTTCTGTTGTTTTGTAAAAATACTATTTTTGATTCGCGTGTGCATGCGCTATAATAGAAAATGTCGGTAGTGCAGAAAATTAAACAACTAAAAAGTGCTAACAAACTTAATTTTACAAAATTAGTTGAGTTCAATGGTCGTCCTTTGCCAGAACCTAAGTTTACGACAGACTAGCAAAGACAAAAATAAAGATGTTCATCGAAACTTTCGCAAGGTAATGTACAATTTAGCTAACTGGATATGTGGTTGTGAAGTATCAAATGTATTTTACTGCTTTGTTTGTTTATTATTTTCTAAAGACTCGTCAGACTCGCTATAGTCCAAATCCGGTGTCAGATATTTAAAACATTTAAAAGAGGAAATAAAAAAACATGTTTCGTCTGCAGAACACATGAAATGCTCGGTAAATTTTGCAACCGTAGAAAATGTTGATATTCGTACACAGCTAGACAATGCTTATAGAAAATCCCTTAGAGATTTTAATGAGAATGTTTCGAAAAATCGCTATATTTTGAACAAAATTGTAGATTGTATAAAATTTTGGAGTGCATTTGAGTTATTTATATTTTTTTAAGTATGCCTATTTTTTAAATTAATTTTTGACCTCCCAGTATGATTGACCACGAGCCGCCACTGGATTCTCTACAATTGATTAGCTATCTGACGATTCTTGACTTTCCAATTTCGTGTAGTGTTCCTCCCCTGTATTCTTTTCACCCAATAAGTTCATCGATCCCTCAAGTCGGAAGGTGGGACGGAGACTATTATCTAGAGGTTTTGGATAGTTTTTTTAGAAAGGCAAAGTACTGGTCCCGCAGACTTCCCCATTTTTTTTAACCATTTGGGACTAATTTTAAAATGAAATTAATGAATCAATTATATATTTCATTCATGTCATTAACCATGAAGAACGATTACTGAAGAGTTCCATTTTTGCTGCTAACCTCAGTTCATGCGCTCTCTCTAGTATGGTATTTCTGAACGTGATATTTGTCCCATAGCTCAGGGTGATCCCTAACGTATAGACCTGTTCCGAAGTCAATTTCAAAACCTTGAGGTCAGTATCTGACATTTTTCTTTGTGAAATATTGAAAACGAGAACGTGACGTAACCATGAAAGAAAATAACAAAACTCCAAAATGAACACGTGACATGACGTGACCTAGTAACGGGGACCAAAACCTGGCGTGACACCTAATATCGGCATCTGACAAGCCTGAAAATGATTGAAAACGATGTACCACAGTTCTTATTGATTTTTCCAGAAATTGGATAAGTCTTTATACAATGCAATTTATCCAAGGGTCTTTGTTCATAACCTAGGGGAAAGTATAGGTGCTATTTTTTAGTAAATTTAACCAAACATTAAAAATATTTCAAAACGTACGAGGGTTCAAATTCCAGTCCGATTTATTTTTTTAGTTGTATTACTATTTTAAAAGAACAGAGTTTTTCAATATCGTAAAATCTTCTGCGTATGCCGTCCTTAAGCATGTGCAAAAGAAACTCACGTAATTTTAGCGGGTGATTTTACGTTATCCAAAAACTCTCTATTGAATATTATTCTAATAAATTCATTGCTAGTTCAAGTAAAAAAAGTAAAACTTAATTATGTCTTTTCACCGATGGAAATTAAACGCTGTTCTTGAAAATAATAATACAACTAAGAAAAAAAGGCTGGATTTAAACTCTCGTACATTTTGAAATATTATTAAATATTTTTTCAACTATTTTTAATGTTTGGTTAAATTTTAGAATTACGCAAAACGGTTTCTTGAAAATATCCTACAATCACTTTGGGACCATATACATCGGACTTTTCAAATTCCCCATGTTAAACAGAATGTTTCAGATTTTCCGAGATACGGTATGCCCGTCTGAAGCTTAAATATAAAGTCAGCTTTCCGTTAAAAAATGCATGAACGAGCGAGAAAATAAGCTTCTATCCCAAAACAAGCGATCCCAGAGACGATAAGAGTTCACTATCATGAATTAAGGTTCGGAATTAGAACCGAAGGCAAAATTTTATTACTCTACCTAATTTATCCTTTATTAGTGTTTAAGTCGAGTTTCTTTTTCGAACGCGTTACGTAGGTTTTATATTCATAAATATTTATGATTAAATAGAAAATACATTGCATCGTAATGTGTACAAATTCGCTTCATTGTAGCTGATTAAAATACAAAAATCAAATTCTTTTTTCGAAGGTTATTTTTTGCCCCGATGCCAGTGTTGTTAATTAAATGTTATGTTAGTTAATATTTGCTAGTAGATATTTTTATGAAAACCGAAAACAGAATTTTTTAATCGTTTTATGACTTTTTTTGATGAAAACATTTCGACGTCTTCAACAGTTGTGAAATCAGTTCCCTTACTATAAATGCTGGAAGTGACCTAAAGATGAACAAAAATCCTTGACAGCTTAATGTTTTATATTTGAATTAAAATACACTACTTGAGAATGTTAGGTATCCATCTCTTTATTATGTACAGTATCTAAAGTAATAAATTACACAATTATATTTGCAGTTGATACGCTCAGGTAATAATTTTGATTAACATAATCATTTTGAGTTTCTAATCTAATTAACTGGGATTTCGTCACCAATTAAAATATTTGCACACTTAGACTCATAGCTAATATACATTTTTTTGCCAATTCATTAAAAACTTATTTTAACTGGCTTTACAATAAATTAAATCTAATTACTTTATACATATAATTTTATCATATAATTTACAAAAAATGCCACCAGTTCGCAATTCAATTTATACAGTACGAATATTGAGACGAGTTTTTTATTATGACAAGCAATATTTAATAAAAATCTAGAATTAAAAAGAAGCATTTATAAACAAAACGAATTGCATGAAAAAATTACTTTACGGGGAAATATGCATCAAATTCACATATCCTACTTACTAATATGATTCTAACAACATTAATACATTATACATAATTCCTGTACAGATAATTTCACATTAGAACAATACTTATAAGTTGAAAAATAAATGCGAAACTGTTCTAACAACAGCGATGCACTTTTTAAGATAAATTATAACAAAATATATATATTAATGGGTACCTAACCCTTAATTGAAAAATAACGATTATAAAAATTACATTCGCTACATATTAATGATAATGACGAATTAAGGAAACACTTTTTCTTTATAATCAAATATGAATAGGCACATGTACAACTAATTGTTCACGATCCGAAAATACTTCGCTACACATTTCGCATTTAAATATGTTTTGAGCGTGTTGCACAGATAGCTCAGCTAATTCGTGCAAAGGGCTCGGATCCGTCTTTATTTCCTCTTTTATAGTTATCGGAGAAAGACAAATCATATCCGGTACGATATTGTCCGGTTCTGGTTCGGGTTCTTCATCTTTAATCTTTTTATTTTTCGAAACGATCATACCTCCCTTGAGAAGTCTCACTACTTTACTGCCCGGACCAATGATCGTCCTACCTGGTCGTAAACTGTACGTTTTCTTATTGTGATCGCTTTTGGTTCTCGTTCTTGTAACTTTTATAATATTTGTTGGAACCGGTCCCGTGATCTCATTTCTACTATCCACTGTTTCTTCGTTAACAACGTCGGGTGGAATTTCACAATCCCCATTGTTCCGAATATGTCCAATATTATTTTGCAAAGTCTCTTCACTGGCGATTAAATTATTTACAGCTTGCTCCGTGTCTTCATCCGGAAAAGTTGCCAAGGGAAATTTCTCAGATTGAAGTATATGATAACTGACGTTTTTTGTTCTGGGCCGTATACGTTCTCCTGTAGCTGATTTTAATTCTGTAGGTTGCGTGTGGGTCACTAAAGTTTTAGTTCTATGCCTAATTTTGCCGCCGTCGTTACTTTCAACGGGGACACGAGTTTTTTGCGTGTGAATCATTTTTGGTCGCGATGGGACTGGTTGAAGTTCCTGCTTAATTTTTCGTTTGATTTTATTAGGTTTCGAATTGACTATTGAATTTATATTTTCAAGTGAAGACGTAAAACTGTTACACACCTCGGTATAGCTTTGTTCGACGTTAGGCTTGGGCGGTGTTTTCTTCGGTTTCCTCACTATTTTCCTTTTGTATTCGCTGTCGTCTGTGTCCGTTAAATTATCTTCTTCGTCGTCGTCTTTTGTACGCGTTGTCATTAATTCTATTTCGTGTGGTTTCAACTTTCTTCTGCGCTTGTATTTTCTTGGTCCCACCTTAAAATTTAAAAAAATACATTAAGTAAATCAGTAAACAAAACATCCATTCAGAATTTTTGAAAATACCCCAGAAACTCCCTCTATCGCATGTTACGAACCATATTACCGTAAACAATGTCAAACAATACTATACTAAATCTCATTAAGCTTCAAATATCTTTTTCTTGTTTGAAGAAACGCTTTGTTTAAATTTTTTGAAAATGTTGAGCCTGTCATCTATCTGGAAAATATTGACACGCATCGTTTGGAATGGTCTAATATAGCCTATATTACATTTTAATATTGAATGCTAATAAGGTAAGAAATTTAATATTATCTTATTCCAATATTCCAACTAAAACGAGTCACACCGAATAATTCGTTTACTATTTTGTTTTGAGTAAACTCCAGAACAAGGTAATCTTTGTTTTTAGGAGGACATCTTTTATTGTCAAATTTGACCTTGAAACGTCACACCCTGTCCTCATCTCAATAATTTTAAATGGCAAAAGACATCATTTCGAATTAATTTTATTGATTACTAAAAAGAATGTTTTTCTAAAAAAACGTCAGAAAAATTTGAATTCAAGGTCAAATTTGACACTGAAAGATGTATCCCTAAAAACAAAAATTTTCCTGCTTTTGGATTTTGTTCAAAACAAAATAGTAAAAAAAATGGGTGTGGCTCGTTTTAGTTGTTTAAAATTATTTTTAGTTGTACAGGTTGTTCAGAAAGAGGTCCAACACAACTACAATTTGTGTTTTCAAATGAAATAGTATATTTTTTAGTGAATATTGTAAATAATTGTATGAAATAATTAAACTTTATTTTCCTCTATTTTAACCCTTTGACTCCTGGTGGCCCAGGCCTGCAAACACAGTTTAAAATAATTGTATCCAAGCGCCTAGTGATCTAAACTTTACACCACAAGTGGAGGGTAGCAATCAGAGAGCTAACGAATCAAATCGTTTCGCGCATCTGGGATTCGGAAGCATGTAGTTTATTTGTTTGCAATATTAACACGTGGTTGTGTGAGTTATTCTGCACAAGCAGGAAGATTAGGGTGATTTCCTATGAAAATCAGTTATTATGACGGGTAAGTTGTTTTCATTTTTAGTAATTAGTTTGAAGGTAATGTCTATTGTTATTATTAAAGAATTGTACGTTCCTAGTCGCTGGTAGGATCTTGGAAATATGGTGGTCGAGCGGCTGGGACACTAGGCTATACTAACATGTTTTTTTCATTTTTATTTTTAGGCAGGAAAGTATTTTCTTATCAAGATCTGGAGGCAATGACAAACAAAGAATATATGACATTATTCGAAGATATACCGGCCACTATAGAATCAGACTTAGAAGACATGTCAGACAATGATATTCCGGAGGATACGGCAGAAATTGAGCAGGTAAATGAAATGTTGTGGGATATAAACGCAATGGAATGATTAGATGATTTTGAGAGCATTGAAAGAGTTGAGCAAATAAATCCTCAACCTTCAGTCGACTCCATGGAAAAATCTGAAGATGACTTTGACAGTGAAAACGATATCAGCTTGGCAGAACTAAGAAGCATGATATTTGAGATCCTCACAATTTGGACTAAAGATCAGAAATATTGTCTAAAAAATATGAAAGAGTTTTCCGAAATTGTAGGTCCAAACATTCCAGAAGATTTGGAACAACCAGTTGACGTTGAACACATTGTATTTCAGACTAATCTGTATGCCTTACAAAGTAATGGGGGCAATCAGCCTTTGTTAGAACAAATGCTGATAAAATTAAAACGTTTTTAGGAATAAAGCGTCTACCTAGTTTGAGAGATTATTGGTCTTCCAGAGGAGAGTTGCGTGATCCATACATATCTTCCTGCATGTCGCGAGATAGATTTGAGTGGCTTGTTTCCAATTTACATATAAATGATAACTCTCTACAACCAAAACCAGGCTAAGCAAATTTTGATAAACTTTTTAAAATCTGGCCAATGTGGGATGTTCTTTCTGATACATTTCCTCAATCTTATCTGCCGTCAAAACACCAGGCTATATATGAGTCTATGATCAAGTTCAAAAGGCCCAGTTCCTTACGACAGTATAAGCCAATAAGACGAGGCTACAAGGTTTGGCTTCGCGCAAATGAATCTGGGTATATTAGTAAATTCCAAATTTATACTGGCATGGTTGCTGACACCGCGGAAAAAAACTTAGGGTCGAGAGTGGTAAAACAATTGAGCACTGATCTCATTGGTAAAGGTCACCATCTCTACTTTGTTAATTTTTTAATTCGATTATATTACAAAAACAATTGCAGAAACAATTTACAATTTTCAAAAAACGATCGGAAGGAAAACTCCTCTCTTTGAAAGTGTTTAGACTATCAGTGGTTTTAGGATTAATTGGTGCAAAACCAGATGTACCAAAGAAAGGTAGAAGAAGCTTGGAAAACGCACCCATTTCCAATTATAAACCGATCGTTCCACAAGAAATTCGGTTTGATAAGTCTGCACATATGCCAATGCATTGCAAACCAAGACGATGCGCTCACTGTAGCACTCGTAATGAACCGCATAAATAAAGTTGGAGGTGCAATACTTGTAATGTTGGTTTGTGCCTTAACGATAAGAAAAACTGTTTGTCTTTATTTCATACAAAATAAGTTTTATTTTTGTTATATTTACTTTTAGTAATAAACTTTTATAATTTACGGTCATATTTTTGTGTTCAAAATAGGCCTAGTGTCCTAGCCTCTGATACACATCCTAAAGCAAAAAATAAAAAACCAAAAATTTTGAAACTTACAAAAACATTTTTGTTTAACCCCAATTAATAGGTTTTAATGTTATTATATGAATAAGTGGAGTAACCTTTCGAGGTTGTAGGTACAGAACAAACCAACTTTACGACTGGCCGACGTTTCATCCCTCAAAAAAAGGTAAAATGCGGGCTAGTTTAAACTGAAGGATTGGTTTTTTCTACACCTCCAAATACGAAGAGTCCTTAAAAAGGCCAACTAAGGTAAAAATGAATTTTGGTTCTATTACGATTTCAAAAGCACATATTGATATTTGAAATGGTGACCACTAAATTTCATTTCAAATTCAAATTCTTGACCAAATTTTACATTAACTACATATGCAAATATAAAAATTTAACTAAAAAGTATTGGTGATATTTGAATTTGAAAGTTAGATTTACTTACAATGTAATTTAAATGGGCATAAACAATCAAGTGATTGTGTTTTCATATTTAAATTATGTTGAAAATAAATGTGACTTTAAAAATTTCAAATAAATAAATAATAAAATTTTGGGTTGCATTTGAAATAACAAAGAAAAATTACAATTCGTGTTATGCAACACTCTGTACATTTGAAATCAAATTAGAGCCAAATTTTAACACCTCTGTTTTCCGATGAATTAGAGTTAGTACGTAAAAGCAATACTCTGTTCTGCCAAAAGTAGTGTTAACATACGTAGATTTTCTAAATCTTAGAATATTTACAATAAATATTCATTTAATTAAACGTAACTTTTGTTTAAAGTATTTTGTAATCCTATAAGTAATTACAGACATGTGATACAACTATCACGTAACACTAATTGTTTTAAAAAGTTACAAGAGAAAAATTGTTGGAAATTTTACTGCCTATAACTTTTGTTTGAACTATTTATTGAGTAAACTTTAAACTCGTATTAAAATGAAGCTTACGCTTTCCTAAAGCTTACCAGTTTGAATACATTTAACGATTGTTAAAAAGAGAAAAACTGCCTACTTTGGACACGGAACACTAAATATAAAATTCCACAATTCATAATAAAAGCAAAACTTGTCGGAAGAAAATCAGTTGGATGAAAGAAATTATCTTGGCTTCGAAACTTAAGAACGTGGACTGAAATAAACGCCGAACAACTCTTACGAACTGCGAATAACCGAGAACAATTTAGCCAGGTGGTTTCCAACCTCTAAATAGAGATGGCATTAGAGAAGAAGAACAATTGTTGGCCGTTACTGGAATTGATAATTGCTTTGCGGTGTATTTTTTCTACTTTCTTAAACATTGATTTTTTCCTACAACATATCGTTTTTTCACTTTTTATATCAAAATGAGTTACGACGTTGTCAGACATCAATTTTATTTTCGAGTATAGTTTTGATACTCTTTTATACGTTTATTAGGATCAGAACGATGTAGAGTTTTGCGCAAAACGCTGGGTTTAATTTTTCAGCTAATTGCGGCAAACAAAAGTGATTTTAGCTAATTTAGTAAATAATTCCTTCTTTGTTTTGTTAATAAATTGAAAAAACCTTCTACGGTCAGAAGGGCCTTCAATAGGAGTTGCAAAAACAAAAACAATGGTCCTTTTTTACGTCAACGTTTCGCCTACTGTAGTGTGGGTTTCTTCAAGGCATCTATTTATTAAAAAGTGAAAACAGAGATCATTCTTGTGTTGTCATTACAATAAAAAAAATAAAAAATTACAAACAGTTTACATAACATTTGTCAACAATGATCTCTTTTGCACTTTTTAATAAATCGATACCCTGAAGAAGCACACACTACAGTAGGCGAAACGTTGGCGTAAAAAAGGACCATTGTGATTTTTAGCGTTTACTAAAAGCCACATTCGTAAGTAACGTTTCAAGTGAGTTATACTGCTTAGACTTAAATCATTGGAGCGCATGCTTGAAACATCTGGATGCACGTGGATATTCTTGGATGTAGTATGAACGCCGGGGCTCACTTTCGATACTCTTTTACACGTTTGTACTGCGCGACACGCTTGTTTAGAATATTGTAGGGGTACAGAAGTCTTGGATAAATTTATTTACGTATGGAGATAACTAGAGATTTTCGGAGATGTCCAAGAAATTTCGAAGATATCCAGGATATATAGGGATATTCAGAAATATCCATAGATATACGGGGATATCCTCAGATATTCGGGGAAGTATTTGTACAAAATTAAGTAGGCGGTTTATCCCCTCGGTAAAAGGCTTCACACGGAATTCTGAACTTCAGTCCGATTTTAATTAGATTTTGGGTATAAGTTATTGAGCTAAAAAAACAAATTTTTAGTATATTTACAAAAATTTGGAGTCTATACATTTTTTTTTCAAATACATTATGTTGTTATGTATCGATTATTTATAAATATGAAAATTTCATAATAATAGAATGTTTGTGCAATATTTTATATCGAAAGTACGTCAAGCGGTATTTTAAAAAAGTATCCCATTTAGCCCTTTTAAAAATTATTTTCTACTATGACTGTTCAGATTTGAAATATTTTGGAAACAGTCATGGAGACTACTATCATCTGTAGTAAGATTCACGAAGCTACCAGGTTTTGATCATACAGGGATAGTCGTATTAACACGAAGAATGTGTTCGCGAAACGGCAACAGAAATAATAATACATATTTAGTGTGGTGTAAACCAATCTATTTGAGATGTCCTTCAACTACTGATCCAAGCCAATAGCGATGCAACCGTGAACAGTGCACGTGGTTGTAGAACTCCGTAGATTGGTGACTGTTACTATAGTATGTACTAGTTAAAATATAAAAGAATTTCTAAAAAAATCGAAGCCATAAAGCACTCTGAAGAGTCTAATGCGCCAGTACGATTTATTGGTCGTTAGTCCCCCCTCTCCTTTTTTTTAAAATTTAATATAGTTCTCAATGTCCCCTACATAGTTCTAAAGTTCTATATCGATTTTTCAAATAGTTCTACCATTTATTAAAGTATTCAAAATAACACTTAAATTTACGGGGAAGGGGGGGGCAAATTTCACATTTCGTGCAATTTTGAAGTTATATAACTTCTTTGTTATCAATTTTAGCGATGTAGTTCGTCACTTATCAAACATCCGTCTCATATGAACAAAATTTTTTCAATATGTGATTATTCTGTGGACAGATTTAAAAATAGTAAAAAGTTAAAAAAAAAATTAGAACAGGATGACACCCATTGCCAAAAGAAGAAAGCATAAAAAAATAAGAAAATATAAATTACGGGTGATTTGAGGTCGAGAAGGAGAAGGGCGTTACCTTTTAAGGGTGAAAACCGGTTTATCGCAATTTTCGTCAAAACTACAACACCTATCAAAAAAAGTTAAATGGCAAAGTTGTAGGTAATTAAAAGATTTACAACTTTAAGATAAAAGGAAAAATAAAAAAACGACTTTTTGGTGTTTATTTTTCACAAAAAAAACTTACCTTACCTTCATTAGTCCTAAACACGTTCTAATTTATTCAATTCAAAATATTTATTTTTCCCCTTATATACATATACAGGGTTCGTCAGTGAAGCGGAAAAATTTAAAACTCCTGTATCTTAAGTTTCTCATGGATGTCGCGGAATCACCATTTTTACTATTTAACACAGAAAGCATGATGAGCACCTAACCACTGTTCCATGTTTACTAAATGGCGTTAAATGACTGACAATTTATCATTAAATTCAGCACCCTCACCCAAACGTCAAATGAATAATAAAACTTTTTAATTTTCCCCTGACGAACCCTGTACTTAACGAAAAAGTAACTTTTTTTCAATCAAAAAAACTTGATGCACTTTTTGTTTGTTGAAACCTCTACTTTCTTGGCTATTTATTGAAATTTACGCTTTAATTAGGTACTCGAAAAACTTTAGACTCCATGTTCGGACCCGACAATAATTTCAGAGCAATTCTCACCCCAAGACTCGGTAACAACTTCTTCATTAGTTATTTCGAGTAGCTGCTCATCGGTGTACACTTCAGAAGGTTGATGTATCACCATCATTTCATCTTCCGTTACATACAAATATTAAATGTAATTAAAATTTAATAAATCAACAGCAGTCACATTTTTTAAATTAAATCCCCTTCCAATATTTAATATTTAAAAAACTAACTATTTTCGCATGTTTCTAGCAAACTCTATGTTTCATGGATTTCTTGGTATATCAATGTATCATTATAGACGATGATAAAAAACAATCAATTATCGATATTTAAAGTTGCCAATCTGACAGTTTATTCAAATTAAAATTTATATGTCCTGCCGAATTACAATCGAGGTTTATATTTTAGCGAGTAAATTTGTGTTGTTTAAATTCAAATCTGTTTTCTTTAGCAATTTAAAAAACTGTCAACCTAAAAACGCTCTACCAAATGGCATTCAAGAGAATTTCTGACCTTGACCTATGTGCCATTCGGTATCGTGTTTTTAATAATTGACAGTTTTTCTTAAATTGAAAAAAATAGAGTGTGTGTGGGACATAGAAAGGTAGATTATCACCAAATTTCGTAAAAAGATTTTGTGGAAGATAATAAAAAACCAAGAAGTCGGTGTTCTTGACTTTTCAAAGATATTTTAAGGATATCTGAAAAAGTGTCAAGTTGTAAATATTTTAATTACCTACAACTTAACCGTTGAACTTTTTTTGATAGAAGCTGTAGTTTTGCCGGAAATCGAGATAAACCGTTTTTCACCCTTAAAAGCTGTTCCCCTTCCCGACCTCTAATTGCCCGTAATTTTTTTTTTCCTTTAATTTTTTTTTATATTTTCTTCCTTTTGGAATGGGTATCATCCTGTTCTAAATTTGGTTAGTCTCAAAAATGAAAGGCTCTGGCCTACTATGGGAAGTCTCAACAAAACCGTTGGTTACCGAAAAAAAATTCACATCCATAGAAAACAAAAATTAGTCTCATATGAACAAATTTTTTTCAATATAATTATGATTATTCTGTTGACAGTTCTGTTAGTGTTCAATACCTGATTTCAATAAGTAACTACATAATAATAACGAAAATGTTAAGCAAAATACAGAATTAATAAGTCTAGTACATTTCAAAACACAGTAGGGTGTAACACCCATGTGAAGTTAGCCATAAACCCAACCATAAAAATGAATTTTTCTGTAACACTATGTAACATTGTCTATATTGAATTAATCGTTTATAACTACCAAAACAACAATTAATCAACACAAATAATTCTTATTTTAACATTAGTTTATAAAAAACCGGACCGATAACAGCGGCAATCATAATAACACGACAGTCGGATTAAGGAATATTAAAACAAACAAACGTTTACAATTTTAAATTGCAACAATCAACAATTAAACTAATAAGTAATAAGTACAATAACAATGTTTGACTCAGACAGCGAATCAACAGAAACTGAAAAAAGAAAGAGAACAACAGAAATGAGAGACAGCGACGAAGAAATGAGAGACAGCGACGAAGAAACAAGAACGGCAGTTAAAAGCAAGAAAACGAAAAGAACTCCAACAAAACAAAAGAGTGAAGATAAATTAGACAAGGTAATACATATGCTGCAACAATTAACAATAGACGTGAACCAGATAAAAATGCCCAAGCAAAGTATAATAAGGAACTAAGTGAAATGAAGAAAGAACATGAAAAATAAAGAACGAGAATATGAGTTTAAAAGAGATTACGTTGAACTAAAGAAAGAGTTAGAAAAACAAACGAAAGACTAGAACAAATGGACAAAGAAAAAAGGAAGAACAACATCGTAATACAAGGTCTGACGATGGATACAACAAGCAATAACATGAAAATAAAAGAGAAATAACTAAATTAATTAATGAGGATTTAGAAACCAACGCGAAAATAAAAACGGCATATAAAATAAGTAACAACATATGGATAGTATAAATGGAAAGCTTCGAAGATAAAATTGATGTAATGAAAAATAAAGCAAAATTAAATCAAATTAGAGGACATAAGATATACATAAATAACTATCAAACAAAAAGGAAAGGGATATTGAGATCCTGATCAGGATGAGAGCAAAAGAAGAAAGAAATCGAGGAAAAAATGTTAAGATAGGGTATCAAAAGTTAACTATTGATGACATAGTAGGAATTGGAGGGGTTAGAGGAAATAACGGATAAAAATGCAAAAAACTAATGTTAGTTAGTATGGACGAGGAGCACAAGATGATGAACATGGCAAAGAAAGACAGGAAACTGAAAAATAGAGAACAAAAAAACAAATTTAATATAGAACAAATAAATAGAAAAATTTAAAAAACGCAAGAGAAGACAGATGGACAATTGGGACATGGAATATAAGAAGTCTAACAAATAAATAAAAGAAATTAGAAGAGGAATTTAGAAAAACAGGACTCGGTATAACAGAAACTAAAAAGAAAGATAGAGCTGAAGAAGAAGTGGGCTGTGTATAGTTAAAAAAGAAAAAGCTAAACACATTAGCCATTGGACTGGAGTCTCGCCGAGAATACTAAAGATAGAAATGGATATAGATAGGCGTGCAAAAACAAATATAATAGTGGCATATGGACCCGACGAGGACGAAACTGCAAAGAAAAAGATGAATTTTGGGAGGAACTATCTAATACATTAGAAGAAAGTAACGGAAGAGTATTAATAATAGGCGATTTGAACGGAAGAGTAGGCAAAAAGGACGAAGATTCGGGGAAGCAATAGGAGTACATGGCGAAAACCACAGAAATAACAACGGTAAAAGACTAATAGAATTTTGCATAATAAACAACATGATAATAACGAACACATTTTTTGCACATAAAGACATTCACAAATATACTAGAGAGGTAATCAGCAGAAATGAAAAATCAATAATAGATTACGTAATAATAAATAAGATTTTTAGAAACGACATAATAGACAAGAGTGAAAAGAGGGGCAGAAATTTTTCCGACCATTACTTGGCGACGACAACAATTAAGGTACAACAAGAAAAATATAACATAATAAACAATAGAGTATCACATAAAAACAATGGCAACGACAAAATTAAACCATATAAGCTAAGGGAAGAAGAAACAGCAAGTAAATACAACAAATTAACAGAAATGAAGATAAACAAACTCGACGAAAACATAAATATTCTAACACTGGAAGACACATGGAAGGGTATCCGAGAAATATTAATAGCAACGGCAGGCGAAGTATGCGGAAAACGTAAAGTTAATGACAACACGAAGAAAACCAATTGGTGGAGTGAAGAGTTAAAATCGAAATAAAAATAAGAAACGGTCATGGAAAGCCTATTTGGGTTGTAAAACTGAAGATAAATACGGCAAATATAAAGAACAAAAAACTAAAGTAAAGGAAATGGTGAAGCAAGCAAAACAAAAACGTGGGAAGATTTTGGCAGGAAAATGGAAAAAGATAGCTTGGGAAATCAAAACTGTTCTATAAAATACTTAAAGACCTTCGGAAAGGAGAATCACACCAAATTAAAAATATCAAAACACAAGATGGAAGAATATTGGTAGAGGAAAAGGAAATCATAAAAGATGGAAAGAATACTTTGAGGACATGTTAAAAATAGAACAAACACAAGATATGGAAAAAGAAGAAGCAAATAATACAAATAGAACAGGATATCAACGAGAAGAACGGGAATAGAATTAGTAGAAGTAAGAGAGGCCGTTAAAAGCTAAAAAGGGGTAAAGGAGCTGGGTATGATGATGTAACAGCAGAAATCATCTTAAATTTGGGTAGAACAGGACTAGAAGTTATTACAAAACTGTTTAACAAAGTTTGGCAAGAGGAAAGAATTCCTAAAGAGACAGAATGGAGTGTGGCAATTATAGAGGAATTACGATATTATCCATTGTACTAAAGCTGTATGAAAACGTTCTAGTGAAAAAGTTAACCACGGAAACAGAAAATCAAATGGAAGATTCACAGTGCGGGTTCAGGAAAGGGAGAGGTGTACAAGACCATATATTTGTAATAAAACAGTTGCTAGAAAAATTTACAACGGAAAAAATATGTGTAGCCTTTGTCGATTTAGAAAAAGCATTTGACAGCGTCCCAAGGGTAACAATATGGAACAGTCTTCAACGGCGGGGAATAAAAACAAAATTGATAAACTGTATCAAAAGTATTTACAAAAACACAAGAAATATAGTGAGGACAGGAAATTTACAATCGGAAGAATTTATAACGACAGAAGGATTAAGACAAGGAGGTGTTTTAAGTCCAGCCTTATTCAACATTGTGATGGATGACATATTGAAAGACGTAAAACCAAAAGTAAAGAAAGTTCAAATAGGATATAGAAACATGGAAGTAGTGTCAATAACAGAAAGTGTATTTGCAGATGACATCGTAATTTATGCCAAAAGCCAAAAGACCTGCAACACAATATGGAAGTATGGAATAATGCATTACGCAGCAAGAATTTGAAAATAAATGTAGAAAAAACCAAAGTTATGGTTATAGGAAAAGAAGACATGGATATAACAATAAAGATAGACCAGAAGAACATCGAACAAGTAAGAACATTTAATTATCTGGGAGTTAAAATACAAAAAACTGGGAATAATAACGCAGAGATAAACGAAAGAATAGAAAAAACAACTAAAATATACCATGTACTACGAAATCCACTTATAAAGAAAAAAGAAATTACAAGGAGAACTAAAATGGTGGTATTTAAAACCATTTATAGACCAATATGGCAGTGAAAGTTGAGTTTTATTTAACAAAACAATTAGAAAACAAACTGCAAGCCGTAGAAATGAAGTATTTGCGCGGAGTTATGGGAATCACAAACATAGACAAAATTAGAAACAACACAATAAGAGAGGAACTAGGAGTGGAATCAGTAAGGAATTGCATAAAAGGCAACAACTAAGATGGTTTGGACATATAGTAAGAATGAACGAGAATAGTACAAGAAAAATATGGGAGACGAGAACTATACAGAAGAGAAATAGAGGTAGACTAAAAATCATGGGATAAGGAAGTGGAAGAGTACCTGAAAGAACAAGGAATGACATGGAACGAAGGAAAAAAGTGGCAAAGAACAAAAAGATTGGGTCAAGATAGTATACAACACGTGATGAGTCAAAAAAAACGATTATATAGAAAGTAAAATTTTTAAGTTGAATGAATATGTTAAAAAATTATATTTAATTTTAATTTAAGTTGAACTAATTGTAAATGTATGTAATACCTTAACACCAATTGTAAATAAGGTTTATTGATTATATATATATATTATAAAAAATTGTTTAAACAAATTTGCCAAGTTCACTTATACCATTGAATTTTAAGAACTTCTTTAATAATGTTCGCGTAGATAATTATTATGCAAATTCAGTAATAAAAATGCTAATATATTTTAAATCGAAAATATTTGATTTCAAAGTTATGGCTACGCGCGACATACTTAAGAGTATGTTCGAGGGTGAATTTGAACGTGTTGGCGTAGATTAACTTTTAGGCAAAAGCAATAAATAGTTTATATAATTATAAACAACATATCAAATAATAAAATAATGGTAATATTAACTTAATAGAAAGGAAAAGGATAGAAGAAAAACCGGTGATTCACGCTGGAACACATTTTTGTTTATAAACAAATGTTAATATAACAATTATTTGTGTTAATTAATTGTTGTTTAAGTAGTTATAAACATTTAAGTCAATATAGATAATATTTACATAGTGATACAGCAAAATTCATTTTTATGGCTAACTTCACATGGGTGAATGTAACTATAGGTTTTTTACTGAAAACAAAAAGCGCCAATGCGGATTATGTAGAGATTACACATTTGTCATTGTGAAATGTACTGTACGAATAAAAGATTTACCTGTGGTTGCCTCTTCATTGCCGTATTCAAATCACAGTGATGGATTAAATGCACAATCAAGTCTTGCGAAGTGGCAAACAAATCCGAACAAACAGCGCACGAATATGGTGTCATACTATGGCTGTAATTTGGATCGGGTCCAGAATGATGGGAACGAATGTGCTCTCTTAGTACCACTCGTTGATTAAAAGCACGCGGGCATACGGCACATGCGTAAGGTTTCTCCCCGGTGTGAATTCTTTCGTGTTTTCTCAAAGTACCCCCATCGGCGAAAGCCTTCCAACAAAATCTGCACCCGTACGGTCTTTCGCCGGTGTGAATTCTGATGTGAATTTGTTGAGAACTTCTTGATCCGAAAGTTTTTCCACATTCTAAGCATGGAAAATGTCTACCAGAAACACTGCTGTGGCTATGCCGATGATTCATTAACGTTCGTCCATCCGGAAAATCTTCTCCGCACTCCTCACAAGACACAACTTTGTTTCTATGCGAAATCATGTGACGTTTTAGACGAGCTTGATTATGAAATGTTTTGTCACATTTCGAACACCCGAATAATTTTTCTTGAGAATGCTCAAAGGGTGTTTAAGAAGGGTGCGACGATCTTTACATGTACGACCGCACATCATGCAAGTGTTTGGAGGCAAATTCTTGCCGTGTTTGGTTAAAACGTGCGAGGCAACCGCCTGATCATTAATGAAAACTTCGCCACAGATCATGCAGCGATGCTCCCATCCTCTCGCGTGCACTTCTGCGTGCGCCAAAAGCTCTAAAGCTTCCGGAAACGACTCTCCGCAAACGTTACAAATATGCCCAAATCCAGATTCTTTTGTAATCTCTTCCTTCACATGTATTCGATGGTGCCGTTTCATATTATCTTGTCTGTGAAACGACATACCGCAAGTAGGACAAAAAAATTCGCCGTACTTAGTTTCTTCGTCAGAGTAATCTTCGTCATCATCGTCATCGTCGTCAAAATTTTGTTCTATACCGCCGTGTTTAATACGTACGTGTTCACGCATCAACGATATATCCCAAAAGACTTCTTCACAAGTGCGACATTCGAAAGGACTATCTCCACCGTGCACCCTCGCATGTGACGCTAAAGCTTTTTCACGAGCAAAACCTACCCCACAGTGTTGACAGACAAAAGGTTTTCGAGGATCGGTAATCGGGAACCGAGGTTGCGTTATGGGATGGTTCTCTTGAGGAAGATAATTTGCATAATCTTTACCCTCCATATCTTCCATAAGCTTAACATCTTCATCCACATAATTGTAAGACCTAGAATTAGATCCGTCATCTTCTTTCTTAATTTTAGGTCCTTTTCTTTTTTTCAACAATTTTGATTTTTGTCGCTCAGAATCGGAATCATCCAAAGGCTGATTTTCATCGTCTTCCAACCCATCTGTTTCAGGTATGTAAGCGTGAATTTTTAAGTGATTCATTAAATCACATCTTCTAATATACCGCACTCCACATAGATTGCAACCGTGAGGTCTATCTGTTTGATGCGCAACCATATGGTTCATAAGATTTGACTTCTTTCTGAAACGACGACTGCAGAAATCACAAGGATACGGTCTCGCAGCCGTATATTGATCCTGATCAGTAGGAAGTGGTATTTCCACCTCGTCTGTTGGTTCTTCGACATTTTCTTCGGACCCAACAATAATTTCAGAGCAATTCTCACCCCAAGACTCGGTAACAACTTCTTCATTAGTTATTTCGAGTAGCTGCTCATCGGTGTACACTTCAGATGGTTGATGTATCACCATCATTTCATCTTCCGTTACATACATTACATTACCATTCTCACTTCCTCCATTGTTTTCAATGTTTCGACCATGGTTGCCCTGAATAACTACTTCTTCGCACACATCCGAAAATTCATTGGTATCGGCAAGAATTGCACAGTCATTGTCAATTCCACAAATGACTTCTTCAGTCTGGATGACGGTCGAGCCGTCCTCCCACACCAGGGTGTAACTCTCTGTCCATCTTAAGGAATTCGTCCCATTCTTTAAAATGCTAAACAAACTTTTAGGTTATCGATATATTTGACAACTAAGGTTATAGTTAATTGAGGTTAGCAAAGTTTATGATTTTGAAAAACGTAAACAAACGAATTGATGATAACAATTAATAAACGAAATTAATTTTTAATACTGAAGCGGTGATGTACACAACATACGGCCCCGTTTAATTGTATTACTACGCGCTAAAAACTTTTCGACGGGAGAAAAGTGCAATTACATCATTAGGTTATAAAGTTTTTCGTAATGTAATTAATGAAAGTTTCTGATTATACACGTACACGATTAAAACACATAATTTTCGCAAATCAACTATAAAATGCACTTACTGTTTAATATACAAAGGAAAATTCCAACCTCACTCGCGTTATCGAACGATGGCGTCGACCTTCACAGTTTGCTATAACAGCAAATGGCCGCGTTCGTTCAGCTTGATCCATTTTTATTAAATTCACAATTGCGATAAACGGCATAAATTAATCGGTGATTTATTAATTGGACAGTTTTCTAACGCGTTTTTAGTTATAATTAAAGGTAAACTTAAATTATTTTCTTGTAAAAATAGGTTATACATACAAAAAGATATTAACCTATAAACAACCGCCAAATTACAGAATTTCCGTCGATTGAAATTCCCGCGAAAAGTTTTAAATTGAAATGAGTACCTTCAGCGGGAAGATCGTTGAAATTCCAGAAATTAGCGTGGACAACTTCGAAGGCCAGAATACTAATTCTTCGGTTTATTTTTTGTCACACTGCCATACGGATCATATGCGGGGATTAAATAATACCGTTTTTCAAAATATTTTATCAATTCGCGCCGGTGTCTACTTGTACGCGTCATCGATTTCGATCAAAATTTTAAAAAAAGATCCTCGGTATTCGGATATAGGAACGAAATTGAAAGAAATTCCTGTTCATAACTCGACTTTAATTAAAATACCGCATAGCGAGCGATTCTTTACGGTTACAGCTTTACCTGCTGGGCACTGTCCAGGCTCTGTAATGTTTCTATTTGAAATAAACGATAAAAACATATTGTATACAGGAGACTACAGAGTTTCTTCCTCGGATTTAGAAAAGTATAAAGCTTTTTATTCTTTGGGGAAGCTTAAAAATATCCACAAGATGTACTTGGATACAACATTTTTTACAAAATTTTATGCGAAATTCCCGTTGAGACAAGATAGCATAAATAGCATTTGCTCGTACATTAAAGAGTGGCTAGCAATGGATCCAAACAACTTAATCAATGTTATTCCCAGTGCTTATTACGGCTCGGAATATTTGCTCACAGAAATTGCGAAAGAAGTACAAATGCCAATACACGTAGGCGAAAAATGTTACAACGTCTACAAGTGCATACCGGAAATGGACGGCGCCATTACTTTAGATCCTAAAACAACACAGATTCACTCAAACTGCGGAGACAATTTTAAAGAAATCTGTTTAACAGACAACGAGAAAATTCGAAAAATAAAGGTTTCGACTATGTGGTGGAAAAATAAAAACATTGACGAAAGCTACGTACACGTTGAGAGTAAGACTGATATCAGAGTATGTTATTCTTCACACGCTTCTTTCGAAGAAATTAAATCTTTTTGTTGTTTTTGAAACCTATGGAAGTAGAGGCTTGCGTTGTGCCCGATAAGTTACACGCAAAAAAGAGTTAACGGAGCTTCTAAACGAAGTAATGTTAACTTACAAGGAAGACATCGCAGAGGAATCGATTAAATTATTTGCTTGTCCCGAAATCGATTATGGTGAATTTCGAACTGTCGATGAAAATGTGAATGGTGATTTGGATAGTTTGTTACACTCGCCCACGCAAACCTTCAAAAGAAGACGGAAATGGTTATTAAAACAAGATGAATAGTTTTTAGTTGCATAATTTTACTAATGTTTAATTTAAAAATAACCTATTTTTATGTAACGTATTTTAAGCGCATCTGTTTCGCTTTCGCACTTTTATACTATTTATTCAATTTTATTATTAAACACTTTAATTGGAACAAGAATTGTCTTTTAATTCATCATGACATAGACATATACAATCTGGTATATATATATTTTTTAATATGAACGAAGTTTTTAAAAATAATGTTCAAATAAAAGTAGTAGAAAATTGTATTAAGTACATTCATATTTTTTGTACAATTTAGGTTATTAATTACAGGTGATTTAATTACGACAAGAAAAATATAGTTTAAACAATGCTTAAGTAAAAACAAATTTGTTTGTCTATAATTTAAAAAATCTAAATAAAAATGTTGTCACATGACCTTTCTTTATTCACTGATGGTAATTAATAAAAAAAAAACTATCAAACAAAACTTTAAATGAATTTTTTTCTAAATCTTATCTGTTGGGTTGCGATGTTGTGTGACGCATTATTTACCAATAAAATGATTTTATAAATAAATGTTCTATTAAAAATCTAATGAAACTTCTCAATCACTAACTTTAAATTTAATTTATAAGCTCTAAAAAGTGTGCCATGACGTCCTCTATCCGCTATGGTAGCTAAGTTGAAGCGAAACACGTACCAAAAACCACTATATAGTTTGCAACTCAAAACGGCACCTCTACTGTGTTAATGTACTTAGTCTCTTCTACTGTTGTTGTTTCTACGCAATGCCGACGCAAGCCGTCAGACCAGCCTTTAGCAGACAACATTGAACTTTTAATGCAAATAAACATAAGTACACCATTACGGTGTTCAAAGGTTCCAACTTTGAGTCAAATGGATAAAACTATCGGGTGAGTGAAGCTCATGCGGATAAGTCGCCGCTCCGTAGAACATCTTTCAACAACTGTTGTCTCATCTCATCATATCTAGCTCACAATACCTATAACAATTTTTTTCTCGATGATCGATTCTGCCTCGTTTAAACTACTTCACATGTTGATGCAGTTAGTGCCATTTGACTTGGAGAAGCACCCCAGCACTCGAATACACATTTCACAGCATTGATGAAGGGGATGTAACACTGACCTTTTCGGTTACTGCTGATGTATAAGTCATTAATCTGCAATCTAATTCTTTATTACTTAATCACTGCTTCCAGTCTCAGACTACTTTCAGCCTAGAATCTGGCTGGTTGATAAGTTGATTACCTGACTTTTAGTAGTTTACTTTGAACTCTCGTTTGTTTGTTTCAAGTTTCTAGCCCTGATGAAGCATCTTATCAATAGGTGGTAAACTGTTGGTAACTACACAGTTACCACTTTGACACGGTCGAATTCCGGAAGACGTTTTCGTTTTAACAATGACTCCGATCGTAGAAGCCTCAATTCTTACAATTCCTATTGTAGTAATGCACCGTTCCTTATTACACTTATAGACTATTGCCATAGTTAACGTCAAAAATAAAATTACCAAACTTGAATAATACTTAACTAGTTTTTTAGAACCTCCAAAAGACTTGGCAAATACAAAACGTTCATTTTTATTTATTACAGAGTCAATTATATTTATTTTTTATGTAATTATGACAGTTGACAAACATCAAAACATTAAATTTTACTAGACTATTCTCTCATGCCAACAACTTATTCCAATAAATGAGTAATAATATATCTGTAATAAGGTAACTCGATGCGAGTGAAAGGTTCCGAGTGAGTGTGAAGAATCACGAGCATCGCGAATTTTAATTCTTACCGTGTAACAGACTATAC
This sequence comes from Abscondita cerata, assembly GCA_030710515.1. NCBI lineage: Eukaryota > Metazoa > Arthropoda > Insecta > Coleoptera > Lampyridae > Abscondita > Abscondita cerata. Next base: position 5,059 of record JALBCR010004570.1, on the reverse strand, counting down.
TTTCTCCACTACCAAAGTTTTGAAATAAATATTTTAAGATACAAATAATTATTATTGTCATAACAAATCTGTCACTGCGACAGTCAAGACTAACACTATATTGTTGCACCAACGTAAGAAAAAATTCCACCCCTAGAGCTAGAAAGTAATGCATTTAAATCGCATAGGCCTAGAGGTGTGCCTGAATATTTTTCTATCCCTAGAGTGAAAATGTTGCATTTTGTAATTAAATTTGTTTTGTGAAATTCTATATTGGTGGTGGAAAAAATTGACTAAACTAATGTCGGTCAACGATCATATTTACATCCTTCTGTTGTAGCAATTATGAGGGACCAGTTTATATCATTTTTAAGAAGCGCCTGGCCGTCATTTGTCACGTGACATGTTCTTTACTGCAAAACTTCCTAAACTAAAAAGCTTGGTTCTTTTATTTCTAAAGGGATAGAAACACTTGTTGCAGAACACTCTTCAAGCATTCATTCTTGATCAATTTGTAGTTACGTATTTAATTTATTTTATTATTACTATACTAATTCTAAACTTAAAATAAAAAGTAAATTTTCTTGTCCGGTGAATAATTATAGAGCTCATTTTGAAGGTTTTCGGATTCTTCGCCTTCGCCTTCATCAAGAAGCTACTTCGACGATAGAGAACCAAAAAGGATTTCATCATCGAATACCGATAGACTACAAAACATAAATTAACGTTTAATTGAAAAATTTCAGTTTAAAATTAATTCAAATACGTGTAATAAAAGTGATGTAACACTTACGACACTACCACCAAAGAAAACCACATACATCCTCGTCGTTGTCTTCTCTATTTACTAAAAAAAAATCCTTTCTTTAAAAAGCCGCTTCATTAGTAAATAATATTTTTAATTTTAAATCTGAAATTGTTGAAAAGAAGGGGGTTGTTTCGATTACTAAATGTGCTCAAATATATCAAAAAAGTGGATTCACAGCCGTCATTAAAATTAATGCCTCATAAATATTTAATAAAATTTGCGTAACGCATGCTCGTCAAATTCTTAATAATTAAAAAATAAATTAAAACTAACGTTTAAAAAGTTTTATTATTTCCCATTTATTAATTAATATATTACACGTGTGAATTGATGAGTTTAAATTACAAACAGAATGTCAATTTAATGTGCTTACAATGATGCGATCAAAATTAACGCCTAATTTTTACAAACCGATCCTCTAACTACAATAAATTATATGCGATAAAATTAAGTCGTTTATACAAAAATTGTGTAAGCAAATAATTATTATTAACCGTATATGCATGTATTTTTTTAAATCACATTTAGGTATATACATAAGCTATGTATCACAACACTACATATTACGTTCCTTACTGTATTAGCTTTTAATTATATACATTTTTTAAATATTTATATAAATAAAGTAATACCTAAAACACAATTTTTTTTAAATATTATTTCTATCAATTTTAATTGTATAATTATGTAGTATTATGTACGCTTTAAACTTTGATTTTATTAAATTTTAAATCTACTATTTTTGTGGCAGTATAACGCTTAAACTAAATTAACTAATTGTATTAACCTGAATACATTTATAATTGGTCCAGAATGTAAAAAAATCACAAAAAATAGCTGCATATTTTAATTTCCAGACTAGATATTTTAGCTGCTTCGAGTAAGTTTTTTAATACATTGAGATAAACATGTCGTTAGTTTCTGCAGATATTTAGGCAACCATTGACGTGGATTTATGAATAAATGCTGATTTAGATACGCAAGTTTATTTAAAAAAATAAAAAAGAACAATTCGATATCTGCAGAAATATTGTTACCTAACTAAAATTATACACACAAGATAACAACTACAAGTGTTAATGCCCAAGTGATAATTGCAATAAAAATATAACTTCTAAAATAAAATCGAAATAAGTTTAAATGAAATCACCACCAATACTACACAACGCTTAATTCTACTTATATAAATTAATTATTCACATGATTTACTTGCGCGCATTTACTTACGAATAAAATTAAAGCAATTATAATTGTGGCGCCCAAGTAAATATATTAAATATGTATCATTATCATGACTATGATATAAATACAAGTCTTATTACACACAGCTAGCCTGCCCGGGTTGTCTCTCAGTCGCACAATGCACACATTCATTGAGCAAATTTACGCAGCCATATAACAAAAATTGGTCGACTGCATAAAAGGTGCTCTTACAAATTGGTAACGAGCACAAAATTGCTGACTGGCGGGAATACCAGGCAAGCAAAATAAAAATAATTCAAAAACCCCAATCAATTTAAATTCAAAAGTATTACTGATATGTTTAATTTTGAAATAGTATTATGTTTAAACTCAGCAGTATCTTGTCCAAAATGTTGTTAAAGCAAAATCAATGTTTAAAATGATTGGGTACGTACATCGCACATTTACGCACTACATTCACTCTATGAGACAAGCGACTGCATAATTCTTACAATCAGAGAACAACGTCGGGCAGACTTTGTGGCCACTAGGCTCTCGAGTCATTATCGTGTACTATCTTCCTTTCTTTGTAGTAAATTTCCTCACTTTCTTTATCGCACAATAAAAGTACTACGCCTCCGAACAAAAATATCGCGGCACCCCATCCGACGCCGTAAGCCCACCCGAATTCCCATATTTTGCGATTTCCTAAATTCAATTCGGCCGCAAAACATACAGGATAAATAATTAAAGCTATGAGTATTGATGCCACTGAAACAAAATCGTCTGTAGATTAACACCAAACACTTTTGAAAGACTTACGAGATAAGCCCATAACGATGACACCGAATCTGTAATATTTATATTTGGTGTGGTGTTCCTTCGTCCTTAGTCCTAACCCTGTTAAAACTGTTGCGACTAAATCCGTGATGAGCGTGATTATACATAGACCAGCAGCCGCATGTATATAATCTAAAACGAATAATTTTAGTAGGTGCATTTTTATAATGTTAAAATACCTCTATCTCTAGATGGGTAACATCCTGGCGTTTCTTGTACGTTAAAAGGCAGCGGTTGCTCCGCATCATCCGCAATGCAATACATAAAAAGGCCTTGCCGCCATCCGTCCGCCATCAACCAGTCCGTCGATGCCAAGCCCATTATCATAAGGATTATCACTATCAGGCCGCATATAAACGCAATCACCTAAAAATAAACAAAAAAAAATTGTTAACAACAAAAATTACATGATACACAATGAAATTCGTGAAGTAGGAAACTTTCTCAAACAAACAAGAAAAAATCCTTTTCAGATGTAAAAGTGAAGTACTTGGTAATTGCTATGCAACCCACAACAAGTGCAACTTGGAGTTGAAGAATAACGATTAGGCTACACGCTGCTTAACGAGCAATTGTACAAATGCACAAAGATAAAAAAGTTAGAAGTCGAAAGCATAAATTTTGGAGTTAGTGGTCTTTTTGAAACATTTATCACATAATAAATAGTGTGGGGCGGATATCTACCGTATCGATAAATTTTTAAAACTATCCAGATAATTCGAGAAAACATAGCGGAACAAATTGATTTTATATTATAAAAAAAGTCGGTTACACCTACACAAATAAGTATGTAAAATTCAGTTTACAAAAGTAACATTAATTTTAAATTAATATTAACAAAAGAACCAGTTAACGCTACTTAATATACAATTAACATAAAACAAAGACTTTAGAAAAAGTACATACGGTACGATACTTCTTTCTTCTAATGGCCAAACGCACTTTTTTGTTTTTATAAGACATGTTTTTTATGCGAACACGAAAATTACCACACCTATAAGCTTGCTCAGACCGCGGTAGCCATTTTTAATAACTGCTTATCTCTTATCGGTAAATTCTTCTTACACCACGTAAAAATAAACGGTGCTAAACGAGAGACCCATACAGGCGTTCAACTTGTTCACGTATGAATTAGAAAAACCGCACGATTTTTCATTGATAGGTACAATATGAAACCTTTCCGTCGATTCCTATGCGTCATTTCTGAGTAATTCTATATATTTTACCTTTAATACTGAATTTAATGTGAGTTATTCACAGTACATTCACTAGAGTGTAAGTAAAATTGCAAACGGATATAGGTGTACGAATTTTTGAAAGTATTTTTTAATAAGATTAACTGAAACAAAGAAACTGATTATGGAAAAATTAAAGCAGCATTATGAAGTCCATCTAATTTGAATTCGTTTCTCAGGTGTTTTATAAGGTACCTATATATTTTCGTTCTAACTTTCAACATTAGTTTTGGTTTTAGTGATTCTTATTGACGGTGATTCCCTCCTACTGCCAATTAATTCATCAAAATGTGACGATAATAATTGAAGTGAATAAATCTTTGGAATGTACATTATAGACGTATTCTTTTAAGCTGATCTAACTGATCTGATCGATTTGAACTGAACTTGCACGTTCTTTCAAACCCCCACTCTGTTCCTAACTAAGTAATCCGAATAAGAACTAACTGAACCTCATTTTTCGGCGGATTTGTTTTGGTTCCTTTTATGCGAGTGATCAGCTGATTTATTTGTTATTTCAACCCAAGTTATTAAATAAAAGTCCAAGTGAACTGATTCAGCTTGAAAGAATACCATTTATGAGAGTAAGTAAAGTGGATAACCGAACAGGTATGGTGGTCAAAGTACTAAAACTAATTTTTCAGGCAGTTTTATTTATTCGAATGGTTAGATTACATTTCATTCAATGTTCAGAAATACATTATAACAATTATTTGAATACATTGAAACTTCCTCTTCGTGACGGGGTTTACAGCAATGTACAAAAATATCCCTTTTTAATGATTTTTTTACTGTTTCTTGATATTATCAACAACATTGAGAGTGGAATTTGGTCAGACATGAGCAGAGAGCAAGTACGGTGTGCGCTACAAAGACATTCGGAGGTTTGAACTAAGAGACACGTCAAAAAAAAGATGCCAAAAATGAACAGAAATTTCGAGATTTTCTGACTCCTACTGGCCGTTTGAAATTGGTTCCGATCAACTAATCTCTGACAACGGAATAATCGAAGATA